>JAJEJH010000353.1:40849-299429 GCA_026122585.1 Anacardium occidentale | reverse complement strand
CTCCTAAAATTAAGCTTGACACCTTACCTTCATTGAATGCCCACTTGTGCCCTTAAATTAAAATTTACATAAATTGCAAATTGCCTTGCATGTGCGCCAGACCTTATCGCAAATTTGGGAGGAGGTTAGTCAATTTCCTTAAATCTTGGCTTTGAAACCTAGCACATTAAATGCCTACATCCTTGCCATTCCTTTGCATGTTCACAAGTACCCACTTGCCTACACTATTACCACTTTGATTTATCCAATTGCATTTCTCATTTACCAAGTTGCCCCTTGCCAAAATTTCCATATTACCCTCACTAAAGTTTGCCAAAGCCCTACCCAAAATTTCAAGCCCAAATAATTAGCAACACCCTAACCCAACTCCATACCTTAGCCCAAACACTTACCTCACCAATATTAACTATTAAAAACACTATTCATTGGCCCGAGTTACTGTTCACAGCTAAAAGGTACTATTCACAAAACCAAAACATCCATTTCCCATTTACTTAAACACTTCCCAATTCATGCCACAGGAACCAATGGCAAGTGCAAACCCCTTCCACACTAGGTGCACAATCCAAGGAAAAGTATGTAAGGTTATCATTGATAAAGGGATTCATACTAATGTGGCTTCTAAGACCCTTGTGGAAAAATTAAACATCCCAACATATGATCTTGTAAGTCCTTATGAGATACGATGGGGAAGTAATGGGAACCCAATTCAAGTGAACAAACATGTTATCCTAACTTTTTCCATTGGCAAAAATTATGAGGATGCAGTGATGTGTGATGTAATTCCTATTGATGAATGTCATTTGTTACTTGGGAGGCTATGACAATGTCAAAGAGAAGTTACACACAATGAAAAGATGAACACCTATTCCTTCAAGTTCCTCAAAAAGAAGATTACCCTTATACCCTTATCACTTGAGGATGTATCATCTCTATCATCATCATCCAAATGTCTTTCCCTAGAGCAAACAAACTTGAGGAGTCCATGGAAGAACATCAAGCCAAAGATGCATTAGTGGTGATTGAAAGGAAAGGTGAAATTAGGAAAGCTATCTTACATGAGTGTGATGAAGTGGCCAATGAGGAAAATACTTCCAAGTTCAATCATGCAAATGACCACGAAAGTGAATTAATAGAAGAAAGTAATAGAAGCTTGGTAGGTGACTTGATTGAACAGGATTTGAGGGCAAATCCTCATCAATTTGGGGAGATTGATATGGATTTCACACCACCAACACTTCTTCATGATCATGGGAAACATCCAAGAGTAGAGGAAATTCAGAGAAAGAATTTCATGGTCCCAAACAACCACACATGTAAGCCTACTAAGAGTAATTTCCACACACATTATAAAGGCAAGATGAATGAGATCAAATTCAAGCAATGTGACTTTATGAAGCTCATGCATTCTAACCTTCATTGATGGCCCTCCAAGGAGTCCAAAATCATAAAATGGCTACACAACAAGTTCAAAGACAATAGGAGAAGTCAAGCCAAACTAACCAAGGGCTTATGCTTAAACATTTATTTCTTTCTTTAGTTTTAAATGTAATTAGATTTAGGGAACTTATGTAATTTGTCTCTTTTGTGTTTTCTTTTATTCAATTTAAGTTGTGTTTAAGTTAACTAGGGTTAGCTAGATTTTAACCATAGTTGTAACTTGCCTATATAAAGGCAACTCAAACCCATTGTGGGGACTTGGGATGAATTAATGAAACTTTAAAAGCTTGTGCTTTTCTCTCTTGAGTTCTTAGAACTTAGTGTTCTTAGGAACCAAGTTGCATCATTTATCCAATTTCCATTGCAAGAAGGAAGTTGGTGGTGGAGATTCAAGTTGGTGATTCTTGTATCAAGTGGGTGGAACCTTCCTTTAAGCTTGTGTGCAAGAAATCTTTATGCTTGGATCACCCTCAAGTTGGTGGAAGATTTCCTTTATGCTTGAGGTTTGTTTTCTTGCTAATTTTAGTTCATGTTTGATGGTATTGAAGATTGCTTGAAGTGATGATAGATTGGAGTTGCATTAATGTTAGTTTTGGGTGGGAAATTTGCTTGATATTGCATGGTTCAGGAGCTTGTTTATTGCTGGATTTTTTAACCATCATTTGAATATTATTTGTTCACCATTGAAGAGAGATTAAGGGCTTCAATTCAGATCAGAATAAGACTACCAAGGAAAGCGATAAGTTTGAAGAAAAAAAAAGCACGGATGAGCACCAAGCCAACAATGCCTTAATTGAGTATGAGAAGACAAGTGTGGTCAAGGAAACCACTATACATCTCATACCCCGTTCAAACTTGCATGAGATTGATGAAGAGAATGATGAGGAAAATAATTTTATGGTAGATATTACACAATAGCTTAGAAGTGTGTCAAATGAAGATTCTAGAAATTGCTTGGAGAATGATTTGAAAATTCAGAATTTGAGGACAAATCCTCTCCAACCGGAGGAGCTTGATGTGATTGTAACTCCTTTAAAGGAAGAAACCACCACTCTCAAATCACTTACAATTATAGTGACCTTGAAGACACTCTATTTAGTTCTAAAATGATTGTTTTGTGTGAAATTGCAACCAGTAAGGATCATGGGTACAAATACAATTCCCAAGCCTACTACTGATGTGTAAACCTTTCATTCCTCATTCTTGGCAAACCATTGAGAGCAAATTCATCAAATGGTTGTACAAAAAATTCAAAAGAAGTCCAAGATGTGACGCCCATAGCCCAAGTAAAAAAAACATGCAATCTCTTGGCCCATCGAAGCACCATAAGAGAAGATTAAGCTTCTTCAAGCCTAATTCGTCCTTACCATAAAAAAGAAGCCCAACAAGCCTAATTACATGTTTTGGCATCAATTTGATTCAAAGACCGAAAGATATGCAAGTTGCAGAGTCAAAGGAACATGATTCTTTAATTTAAAGAAAAGTGGTATGACTTGTAATTAATAAGGCATGGGCTCATTTCTCATTTTAATAGCTAGAAATTTTGTAATATTTTGTAATTTCATTTTCTTGTATTTATAATCAATATTAGGGCCTTGACCATGCCTTTAGGAAGACCAAATAAAAAGGCATGAAAATGTTGTAAAAAGTAGTTTTGATGAATATGCAAAATCTCTCTCATTTTGGTTCTTGAGTTTTTTCTCTTAAATTGAATTGTTCTTCCTTTATCCAAACTTTAGCCAAAGGTTTGTATCATTTGGCTAATCAAGTAAGTATTGTATATGCTATATACAAAAATTGTCTAATTGAACTTGTAAAACTCATAGTGCTTTCTCTTAGTTTTGTTTAATCTTGGTGTTGTGTTGGGTTGTTGAATGATTTAGTGATGAAAATAAGTAGTTTGGGATGTTTGATGATGGTTGGAAGTGTTGAGTTGAATATTGGAAGTGATTAAAGACCATTTGCATATTTGACCTTCTAAAAGCATTTAGCCCAATTTGATGGATCCACATCATTTGGTATCAAAACCTAGTTGCTTCTAGCACTTTATCATGTGGGTGCCTATAGGGCCCCGTGGTGGTGACCCACATCCTATGGGAGTGGGGTGTGGGTGCCTACAGGGCCCTGTAGTGGTGACCCACATCCTATGGGAGTGGGGTGTGGGTGCCTACAGGGCCCCGTGGTGGTGACCCACATCCTATGGGAGTGGGGCCCTTTGCGAGATGCAAAGCCTAGGTAGGTAGACTATGATGTGTAAGTAAATCGCCCTTCCTTGTTGTGGGGTAAGGAGTGTCCCACATCGCTTGGGGGAGGGCCTGTGGAGTGGTTTAGAAGGGGGTAGGCACCTTCATTTGGCAAGCCAATTTCCCAAGTTAAGTATTACTTCACCCTATTCCATATCACATGATTCCTATCTAAAGGTGCTTTTCTTCTATCCTTTCCCTTATTTGACTTGTCTTTGTCACTTTGATTTTTTTTCTAATTTTTCTAACCTCTTATTAACATTTCCCATAATACTAAGAGCAGTTCAAGATTACATATGAACCAAGAATTAATTGGAAAAAAATGAATTAAAGAGACATAATTTGGATAGGTATGCACGGCTTTAATAAAAAGGACTTTAACTAAATTGATTTGATTACTAAACAAACAAAGACACAAAGACAGAACAAAGAACAATCAAGACACGAAAAAAAAAAGCAACAAGAATGACAAATCTTGACGCAAAGAACCTTAGATATAATTGGCTACAATAGAATTCAAAAAAACGAAAAAAAAAAACACAAGAAACGAATGATAAAGAACCTAACCTATACATGACTTTGATACCAACTGATGTGAACCCTGTCAACTTGTGCAAAGACCCACAAAAGATTGACTCTTAGTTGAGAATGGATTGGTTCTAAAATCTTAATCCGTACAAAAGCTCTTCGCATGAACCTTGGTATAATAGATTGACACCGCAACCTAAAATAGGATGATAATTCATTGAATGCCACAATCAAGGTTGATTTGATTGATAAATTCTATTAGTTAGGGTTTCAAAAATGCAAATCTTGAAAGAAATTCAATATTCTCTCTCTAAGTTAATGTTCACATCCAAAAATATGTGGCTTAAATAGTTACTTCAAAATAAACCCTAATGGAATATACTTAAACACACTTAAGCCCAATTGGCTTAAATAAAGCCTACTAACCCAACCTAATTAAACATAACCCATTAAGTATTTAAAAGGCTTGTGCTTTAATTAATACTATGTCTTAGCCCATTACAATCAAATAAACTCAAAACAACTTAAATATAATTAAACCCAAAACAAAATTAGGCCTTCAAAGGTTTGGGTGTCTATAATCAGTTAACGTTACATACTTAGACGTCCTAACATTCTTGATCCATTGTGGTCAAACCATGCTGTTGGACTTTTTAGGCTTTAATCAATTAACGATCTTGCTAGATCTTCTTGTATCCAATCAACCTCTAACATGCTTGCATTGGTTCATAGCTCTCCTATGAGTCTGTTTAAGGCCTATTGCATCTTCTTAGCTCTACTCCTCATGATAGACCCAAATGGAACATGGAATGGATCTCTTTGAAGGCTCACATCTTTATTCATGGTTCCATCAGTATGTTGAGGAGATATCTAAAGAAGAGAAAGGGAATTCTCTTATGGCCACTTTGGTAAAGATAAGCTTGGGAGTTGTAATTTGTGGTAATTAGTGCGAGAGAAATAACAGAATTTTCATGATAGGTTTCTTGTCTAAAAAGAGGGTGTGTGTCAATATGAGAAGAGTCACTAGGGATAAAGCCTCAGAGTTATGTAACTTTCCTAACTCTATTGTTGGGCCTTTTCGTTGAGTGTTCTTAAAAGCCATGAGTCTTATTCTTAACAAGAGTTAAGATTTTAGGTCTTTTCCTTCTATTTGGGATGGCAAAGTGGGAGAGGAATTCATGAGAGCCTAAAGAGAGATAATGTTTATGGGTTGGGTAGTGTGAAGATAAATACTAGAGAGGTAAATGGTGGTTTTTATACTAGTGTAATTTGGGGCGTGAGCTTGAGAGTTTCTTTTTCAGAGTTGGTGGCCACTCTTGAGTGGAAGGAGTTTTTTTTTTTTTTGTTTACTAACTTCTTTTTATGTTTTATAGGTCAATTACAAATGGCTAGCAATTCTGTCCTTTGAAATTTGGGTTTCAACTAGGCAACTTTGGCTTTATGAATGTGGAAATGGAGCTAATCACATGAGTTTTGCTTTTCTAAGATAAGACTCTTGTCCAATGCTCTTGAAGAGGATTTTGGGCTATTCTTTGATTAGGGGGCAGTATCTTTATATTTGGTTTTGCATGTTTCATCAACCTAAGGGTCAACTTGATTATCACAAGCATTTTAAGTGGGGTAAAGGTTGTTTGAAGGGGTTTACTAAATGTGACATATGCAGGAACATGGTTGTCAAGTTTTGCACCTTTGGAGAGCTTTCTTTTGTTAAGTTTACCTTGTTCAAAATTGATACATTTGTTTGGTGGGCTGTGTATTTCACTTCGGTTATGCATACCCCTCAACTTGAGGTCTAATTTGATGTTTACAAGCTTTTAAAGGGGAAAGAATGTAGCTTTAGGGGCCATGATAAATGTTACACATGCAGGGACAAGTTTGCTAAGATTTATACCTTTGAAAAGGCTCATTTCTTTAAATTTTCTGAAGACAAAACTGTTTTTGCTATTCACAGGTACTATACTATGAACAGTAAAATCAGTTTTTTTCCAAAACTATAGTTGATTTTCTTGGCAATTTAAGGGGCTCCTTGCATGTGGTTTTTTAGGCTTCCAACCATGGCATTCTTAACAAGTTGTGAGGTTGTTTCTTGGCTTTAAAGGGTGTAAAATGCTTCTAGAAAATGGTTCTATAGCTACCATATTATGTTGGAGTTTTAGACCTGAAGCATTGATGCCAACACGTGCAGCAACCTAGATTTTTAGTTTTTTCCTCTTCCTTTCCAAGGTTCTTGCAAGCAGCAGGGAATGACATTTAGGGCAGATGTTTGGACACTATAAACATGATAATTTTAGCTTTGTTTGGAAGACCATAGGTAGTTGGATTGAAGATATTTGTGATTTTTGTGGCAGTGATTTAGTAGGAAATTCCCATATGATTTCTTTACTTTTGATGGATGAACTAAGGGCGTATGGTGTTGGGTGGATATGGATTTGCTCAACACAATTTTTAATGCTTGTCAAGCTCTAGAGAGTTGGTTTGAAGTTGCTTTAGAATCCATTGGATTAACCAAGTTAGGGACTGCCTTGGCTTTGCGATTATGAATAATTGGACTAATTTATACTATTTTCATCATGCAAGCCTATTGGTCATAGGTTGGACTCTTTTGCTTTGTCTTGGCATTGAAGTGTTTTGATCTTCTTCACTTAGTATCTTGCTTTCTATGGCTGTAGGATTCTTGGTATCATAGTTTCATGCACTTAGTAAAATATACTTGTTGTAAGCATAGAGCTGTGAATCATTTTTTGTTTGTATGTATTAGTTATGACAACTAGGCTTGTTTAGGTTGGGTAAGTTGCTTGCTTCTTGAGTCTTTTTTGAGTTCCATCTTTTCTAGAGCTTAGAAGCCTCTCAAGAGGGCCATTTTTTGTTGTTGGGTGGGTTTGTGTTAGTTCCTTGCTTTCGTGTGAGGGCAAGGTCTCTCATCACGCTTAAGTTGTTTGGGCTTGCTTGTTTGTTCTTTTGTTTATAAATTATTTATTTACCAAAAAAATTTTGAATACTATAGTAATCTATCTTAATTAAGCTTACTTAACATTTTATAATTATCATAACTTTAAATTATTTTTTTCTAAATTTCTCATACTACACGATCATGCACCATAGGATTGCACGATCGTGTCCTCCTTAAATTGTGTATTCAATGCAAACTAGACACGTACACAACCATAACTCAATACCTTATGGTCGTGTCTTTAATAAGACAATACCATCACTCTTCTAGTTATGTGTTCATAACATGCACGATCATGACACTATAGGATGTGACCACATGGTCATACACCTAACAAAAACACACAATTGTGTACTGAGTTCTGTTACGATAGATCCTAGCCAAATAACCACAAATCTACTCAATTCTTTATTCAATATTCAGCAGTATTGAATCATCAATATACAACAATTTTTCATCAATTCTACATCAATCCATAGCAAATCTCGTCATCATTCACATTAAAATGCTTATTTAATTAATTGACTCAAAAAATATCTTAAGTATGTTTCTACTCAATCACATTATCTCAAATTATTATTCTTCATTGAATTAGAGTAAAAATCATAATAACTACTTACTTGGAAGCAATATTCCAGAATTCATATATCACTTATCAATTAAACATGCAATTAACCTAGATCTAAGTGGTTTAACAACATAAATCATTAATTACACTAATTCCATTTGAAGACACCACAAATATCATCAAACATGCTTATACATCAATTAATCACATATCATCACATGCACAACAGCAAGAACAAGAAGAGAAAGGTGCAAAATACTTACCTCTAATGCTTACAGATGCTTACTTTCTCTCTAGGTTGTTCTCACTCCACAACTTATGCCTCAGCTAGCTTCTCCTCTCTCTTTTCTCTCTCTGGCAGGAGCTCATTGGAACATTCAAGAGAGATCAAATGAAATATAATGAAAATTTTAACTAAATCATGCTTTATTTAGTCGTATCTAAAGTGCGTTCATGCACAGTCATGTATTAATAAGGCATACGATTGTGCATGATAGAAATTTAAAATTTCTATGCTTTTTTATACTATACGTGTAGCAGCCTCCATAGGTGATACGTGTATGAGTCAAATAAAGTCCCAAAATAACTATTTTACCCCTAAGCTCACTCAACTCGATTTTTAACCCCTAAAATCTCACTTTTCTTACAAATTTTCATCTTAAAAAGACTGTTTTGATCTCGAGTTGCTACACAAATTCCTACCACCAGTGATGATTTCTTGTGCATAGGCTCTTCTTTTACTCTTTGAAGCTCCCTCTCTAGAAGGTTCATAGATTTGATTTTGAAAACATATAAAAATTATATGAATATAGTTGTTGTATATAAAGTGTGCCAAAGAATGATATGCACGATCATGCACCATGAGACACATGATCATGCATGATAAGAATTAAAAGTTCTTATGCCTTTCTATGCTATACACATGGCAACCTTTCAGGTTGATATGTGTTGTCATGTGTATAAACCAAATAAAGCCCTAAAGACTATTTTAACCCTAATATCCACTTAAAATTATTTAAAGATATAAAACTCTTAGTTCTTACCCTTTTCTTACCCTATTTACCATTTTTAGAAAATTGGCTCTTACATGGGAACTTATAAATATATAGTGCACCCAAGTACCAATAAAGATAAAATAGTTTGGAAACCCAGTTCCATAGGTTGTTTCAACATAAAATCCATATAAAATGAGGTTAAAACCCAAAAATCACAGATTGAGTAAGATCACCTTGTATGGTTTCCAAACTATATGAGAGGTTAGTTGCTTCTATAACTCCCAAATAGAATCATTGACTATTAGAGGTTCGTCTTTCCAATTTTCTTTGGTTGACCATTAGAGTTTAGTTGCTCATGCTAAATAGACTAATGAGAAATGGAATCACTATTAGTATTAGTTATTGCTACTATAACTCCTCTATATAATCATTGGACGACATTTTCTTTACGTATACTTTGCTAAAAAAATTTTGTTCCAAATTCTGTAAATGTGTAAGCTTAATTATCATGTTGTTCCTTGGGAAGTTTATATTTCTACTTTGTCTGTAGGTGGAAATACAACAAGCTTAAGTTTGCACTTGAGAATCTATCTTTAGAGACAACTATATACATCTTGTGGATAGAAAGAAATGATAAAAAGTTCAAAGGTAATCATAAGGATACATTGACTATCTAAGCAAAGGTTAGAGATATGGATATAGATCAAGCTATACACTTAAGTAAGATAAAGCACTCATTAGAAAACAATGGTCTTGTAAAAGATTAGGACTTGCCTAGCTCCATTTTTACTAAGCTTCCATTGATACTTTTGTTTCCTACTATAAGCTTCACATGTCAATAAAATCCAATAAAGAGAAGGAAGTCTTGTATCAAGCTTGTGCTTAGCCTCCTAAAGTTTTAGGATGGTTTTTCAGGTTATTTTTATGTTTGTTATTTACCTTGGCTTCAGGCTAAAAGGCATTCTTATAATGAGGTGTTGTCTTTTGAAGGATTTATTTAGAGTGTATTTAATTTGGGTACTATTTGATTACTAAAAATAAAATATTATAATTAAGATAAATAACCTAAAAGATTATTGGATATAAATTAATACTATGTTTAGTAAAATCAATATGTATAAATAATTATTGTTTTTGGTTGATAATAATAAAAGAATGTTGAAATATTATTATACTTAAATATTCTTAACAGATTGTTAGCTATAAATTAATTGTTAGCCCCTTGTAGGTTTTAAATCAATGAAAAACCTCATTAAAATATCTAATCGGCCATTGCATAAATGTTCATGATAAGCGAGGACCAAAATGTTTTAATTTTATAAGAATTGCCTGGTGCACAACTATGCGTAACTAGATTGCACAACTGTATGTATCCTATAAAGGGAACATGCAACTTGGGTGAGTCATGCAACTTAGGTGAGTCATGCAAAACGTCCGTGCTTGAAGAAGAATGTAGGATTATGTGTTTTTCAAGCACACAACCATATGTCATGTTCTAAGAATGCACTCTCATGTAGACCCAATTATATTCATGTTCAATACACTTCATTAAGTACATGCTCGTGCAGAGAAGTTCACAAACCCATATGTGTTGAAGAAACTTCGTCACGTACTAACATATAGGTTTCATGCATAAAAATTGTGGGCTTTTGAAATTTTGAAGCATTGAAAAATTGACGGCATACAACCATGTGTGTGAAGCACATGTTCAAGTAGGGTGCACACGATGAGTGAAAGTCAACCATTGGAGAGCACGCATTAATAAGAGCATGACAATGTAAAAAAAGGACATGATTGTGCGTCTACCTAGATTCGCTCTAACAGCTCTTAAATCAGCTCCAATGGCTACCTTACGCAATACACTATAAATTAGAAATGATTTAAAGGTTTGAGAGTTAAAGAAAAAAAATTCTAATAGCCTTATCTTACTTCTTTAATTCCTATCCACTTTCTCTCGCTTAATTCATATTGTAAACCTTTTGAGAGAAACCTTTGAGCTGAATTTTTGTACAAGCCTATCAAGATGCACTTTTTTGTATTTTCCACAAACCTTTAGGTGCAATCTTTTGAAACTAGTGTAAGAGCAAAATCTCTATGTAAAATTACATTAAGGGCACAATCCCTTGTTCAAAAACTAATGTAAAAATGGTGAAATTCCTTAGACAAAAACTGTTATATCTTCAGGGTTAAAGATAGTGAAAAAGGCTTCAAGTAGTGTAGCTTCAAGGGGTGGATGTAAGAGGCTTGCAAAAAAGCTCCAAACTACTACAAAATTGAATGAGCACCTTTTTTCCCATCTCTCTTTATTTTGTGCTTATGTTTTTATATTCACTTATATGCTTTGTAGTGACCCCCGTCACAGTCACTGTTTACTGTTAAATATAATATACATGTGACGAAAATCTCTACAATAAAAACTGCTACTAAATAAAATTTCTTTGTATGCAGAAGCTGTAACTGTAAAATATTGTCATAAATTAGAGAAAACACTAATCATGCATTGAAAATCCTAGGTTCTCTTTATTTATAAAACATATCACTCATATAGTATGTATTTACAGTATAATACACACATATGCATGAGTAAAAACTAAATAAAAGCATGAGAGCCATAAACATGCTATCTGCTGCTAAGCCATATTTCTAAAATATGACAACTGTCTTGCTCCTGCTCAGCCCTCTAATCACTAACCTACAAGAAGGAAATAAGAAAGGAGGGTGAGTTGTCATGCTATTTCTACTTTACTGTCTTCTTATTTCTGTATTTCTTGAAATGAATTTGTTTTCTGTAGTATTCTTTGTCTTTATCTATTTTTTTTTCTCATGGATGCTATACATGACATGATATGCATCCTCTGATATCATGTTAATACTAAACAGTTATAAAACTTGCCCTTGGGCATGGTTTTCTTAAAACTCTGTCTGAAATAAAAGCTGTGATCTAAAGATTCTAAATATATACATATAGTATATGTTGAAACTGAATCAGAAAATATTGTATCTGAAAATATCTACTATTCTGGCCAAACTGATGAACATAGGGATTCGACACCTTGCTGTATGAGTTCAATCCTATTAAAATCTACTGATGCACAACCAGCACTCTCTCTAACGAGATAGGTCAATGACTATGTCCTCTCTAACGGACACTAGTTTCCCTATCTAGGTCAATGACCATGTCCTCACAGGTGCCCCTTCGTATTCACCTCTAACTGATATTCGGGATATCATATATCTATATTTTAAAATATAATATTGGATCTTTGGATCCATTTCTGAAGACTTTAATATGGCATGTCATGCTCTATACTACTAATCATGCATGATATGCTGTTATATCTTGTTATAATTAAGTTCTATAAGCTTAGAAATGGCTTAAAGTGGCTTATGTCAACTTTAGAAATGTTTCTGTGGTTTTCTTAAGGTACATGGGCATGTACTACTAAACACAAGAACGTGTGGAAAGACACATGCAACCAAGTGCTAATCATGTTCTCGGTCATGCTAGCTTTTGGAATGAATTTAGAAAACTTTGGTCGGTTATATAGGCGTGTGGCGTGAGCATATAGGCATGCATTTAAGGCACAAGTCGTGTCCCACACTTACATGGGCGTATAGCTGCCATTCAACCCTCTTGTGTCTTACTTACACGGGCATATGATATTGGGACTGAGCACATGGGCATGTGATATTGGGATTTAGCACACAGACATGTGCATCGATCACACTAGTGTGTGTTTGGTTTTCCAAGCATAGACAAGTGTCATGCAAGGTCGTGCTCATGTAGAAATAAAGTCGCACGGGCGTGTGTCAACAGATACATAGTCATATACTCCACTCGATTTTTGTAGATAACGTCTAAAAATCTAGAAACCCAACCAAATCTCATCCAGTATATATCAAACCTCAAACAACAGATATCATCAATTGGAAGCATCCACAATAACATGCATATAATCATCCAATCTTCTCAAATCATACTAAAGGCATATATTTCTCAAAATAAAGCATGAAAATGCAACCATAACATATTTCTCCATAATATCTCAACAATCATCAATCAAAGCATCATCTTATCAACCCAGCATGCTAATAAAGTCTCAAACAAGCAGCAATGCTTCTCAAGAACTCAAAACACAAGACATGCTATGAAACAAGGTGAAAGAGATAAGGAAATACTAATCTCTAGCCATGGCTTATGGATCTTTCTCTATGAGTCCCTGACTCTCTAATCTAAAGCTGAGCTATTGGTTGATCTCTCTCAACTCTAGGGTTCATTAGAACACAAGGGAGAAGAAGGAGAAGAAAATGGTAAAAGCTAAGAACTACGTGAAACTGAAAAAAATAAAACGTATATATGGCTGAAACATACAACGCACAGTCATGTGTCCTAGGCATATGGTCGTGTGTCCTATGAAAATCTCAATTTCCCTCTCTTTCGTGCCACACATGGAATATTCCTCCAAGAATACCCATATATAAGCCACAAATGGCTTCTAAATGACTCTTCTACCCTTGAACCCTTTCAAATATATTTTCTATCAAGAAATCTCACTTTACCCTTGATCTCAAAGCCTAAAAGACAATTCTACCCTCAAGCTATTACATGCTTTGTGATTGATTATGTGCTTAGCATGGTTTGAATGATTTATATTATTGGTTTAAGAGTTTATTAATTTGTTTGGTTGATTATTTAAGTGAATAGGAAAAGGTTTACATGTTTTGAATAGTTTTCAATAAACCTATTCAGCCTCCCTTTAGGTTATGTAGTCATTTTAAGGTTTAACTTTAGTATTGTATTTAATTAAGGTTAATAGCCTCAATAATTTGTAAGATAATATTTACACTCTTAATTTGTTATGTTTTTGGGGTATAGTTATCATTTTCAAAACTATTAAGAGCATAGTAAGATTTTAAAAATTTTTAAAACATTCCTAAACTTTTTGTAAAATTCAAAAATCCTTTTAAAATTTTATTAACATCCTAATATTTTTAAAATTTATAATTTACCTCTGAATATATGATTATATGATATTTTCACTCTTAATTTGTTTTGTTTTATTTTGTTTTTAGGAGTGTAATTGTCATTTTCTTTAACTACTGGAGACATACTAGAAGTTGAAATTTTTAAAAAACACCATAAGTTGTATTTAAATTTCAAAAAATACCCTAGAAATTTTATTAATCCCTTAAAATTTAGTCTCAAACATATAATTACATGACATTTATACTCTAATTTAATTTGTTTTATTTTTTGAGGTGTAATTAGCATTTTTTAAACTATTGGGGGTATCCTAAAATTTTAAAAATTTTTAAAACACCCCAATTTTTTTAAATTACAAAAAATCCCTTAAAATTTTTGTTAACACCCCAAAAATTTTTTAAATTTTATTTATCCCAAAAAATATGATTATATGACATTTACACTTTTAATTTGTTTTGTTTTTTAGGGTTATTTTGAAACTACTAAAGATATATTAACAATGAGGATCATTCTATCCAAAAAATTTAATAAGGATAAAATTTTAATAAAATTAAGATTATATCAATAATCTTTTAATACCTAAAGTGGAGGTGATACTAAGATTGCCTCTTATATTATTTATTGATAATGAAAAATTATTGAAACATTTTCTTATTTACAAACCAAATAATATAATATCAATAATAAAAAAATCATCAGAATAATTTAACCAAACATTATCTTAATACTATTTTTATTATTATTGTTCTCGTTGGTTTGTTGACTCAGCACATGTCATGGAGTGGGGTGTTGCCTTAAAAAAAAGTTTCAATGCATTGTGACCTTATGATAAATGAAAACTAATTTGTGTTTTTCTAATTATGCATTTATTACAGTAAATGATGTTAAATTTATATATTTTTATCATAGTTGTTATTATTAATTTTTTTTAATAATATTATTTTTTCATCACATCAAATTAGATATGTGAAAAGGGATTGGATACACCTATAAAATTAAGGGTTTTACCAAAAGTTTTGGTATTTGTGTTAAGAAACCACTTACCAACTGCCAAGGAACAATCAATCCCTAAGCACATATGCAACACTCAAAGCCTCTTAAGGAAGGTAGATAAGAAATTGACAAATACACAATGCATCTACACATTTGGAAATTTTAGCAAAATGGCAAGGAGGTGAATCAAGCCTAAAGGAATTCCACCAACTTAGTTCAATCACCACCAATCTTTCGTTGCTAAGAGATTGGATAAAGAAAAAAAAAAGAATCTTCCAAGAACTATCCAAGTATCAAGGAAAACTCACACAGACAAGCACCAAGCTTGGAGCAAACTTTCTCTGTAATTTTAAAAGTGTCTTTTCATGGAAGAATTTGTCCCTTATATATGTATCTTACAAATTTAAAGAATGGAAAAAAAATGAATTTAATACAATTTAGATAAAGGAAATTACAAGAAATAATTTGCATAGAATTATTATAAAAGTCTAATGTCGTGCACGGGATATAGCACAGTCATACACCTGAGCGTACGTATGATGCTAGGAGATTGCACAATTGAACATGCGAGTGTGTGTGAGAGGCATGCACAAAGGTAAGAAGGGTCATAGGTAGCCACGCAAGTGTATGTATAGGTGTGTGTGAAGGACAAAATGTATGGGTGAGCACACAAGCGTGTACATGGGCTGTTTCACCTTCAGGCAATTTCTTGCTCTGTTTGCATGTTTTTAAGTTTGTTTCACCATAAAATATTCCTGCCATGGTTGGAGGACAATTTTGAGTGTCCAAAGGTTTGAAAAAAAAGGTCAAACCCAAGTAAAATAACAAAGTCACCCCAAGGTTGCCACTTGAGTCAAGACATAAGGTTAGAATAGTCATTCTAGGATGAGAATTGGTGAGCAAAATGAGATTTTAGGGTAAGAATTCAAGTTGAGTAAGTCTAGGGGTAGAATAGTCATTTAGAGCTTTATTTGGCCTATACATATGTCACCTCTGGAGGCTGCCATGTGCATAGTGCAAAAAATTGTAAAAATTTTAAATTTTTGTCATGCACGACCTCACATGTTTAGGATATACAATCGTGTATGAGCATTTTTTGGCACAACTATATAAAGTATGATTCTATATCAAATTTCACAAAAATTTTCATTTGAGTCTCTTGAGTGTTCCAAAGAGCCTCCATTAGAGATCAAAGAGAGAGGAGAAGCAAATTGAGGCATGAGTTGTGGAGAAAGAATAACCTAGAACGAGAGATCCAAGCTATAAGCTTTGAGGTAAGTGTTTCTTGCCTTCCTCTTCTTGAATTGGATTCTATAATTGCTATGATTGGTGTTCAATTGATGATATAACATGTTCTAATGTTAAATTATGTGCAAGTAAGATGAATACATGCTAATCATAGAATATAAGATGAATTTGTGGTGATTTTGAGTTAATTCACTTATATCTAGGTTAATCACATGCTCTAATCTCGAATTACATACATATATTCATGGAGTACTACTTTTAGGTACATAATTGCTATGATTTTAGTTTGATTCAATGAGGATTAATGATTTCAAATGATATGATTAACTAGAAACATGTGTTTTTCTTTAGTTTTAAATGTAATTAGAGCAAGGACATTGTAGTCTTTCTTTGTATCTTGTAATGCCTATAAAAGGTAACTTTTCTCATTTGCAGTGGAGGAGACTTTGATGAATGAACTTTTAAAGCTTTTGCTTTATATGCTTTCCATGATGCATTGGTGGCTCATGTGAAATTTATCTTTCCTTTATTCAACTCTTTTGCAAGAGAAAGTTGGTGGTGGAGAATTAAGTGGGTGGATTCTAGTTTCAAGTTGGTGTTTCAACCTTTAGACTTGTTTTAAGATTTCTTTAAATTTGATTCAACATTCAAGGTAGTGGTTCTTGAACCATTAATCTTGAATGGATCTTCTTGCAACTTCTATATTTCAAGTAAGTTATTGAATATTTGTGTTGTAACTTGAGTTTTTACTTTCTACCTTTCTTGGATTGATTATGTGATGATTTTGGTGTTGGATATTGAAATTGAAGTTACTTTGAGTTGGATTGATGGTTGCTTGAAGTTTAGTTAAAAATTTTTGCTTGATTTACATGGTAAATGTTTAATAATCTTGGCTGGAAATTTAATGAGGAATTTGTGATTAATTTAAGTGATTAAGGCCCTACCACTTTCACAATAGAAACTAGTGCTTGTTAGAGTGAATATGGTCATAGACCAAACTCGTTAAAAGGAGTACCAATCATGCATCAATTGAACTCATATGATTGGATGTCAAATCTAGTCTAATTAGCATAAATGTTTTAAAAGAGATTTATATATAAAAAGGAGAGATTTTCAAGATAAGTTTTTGATGAGATCTTTAGATCGATTATGATATGTTTTATAATAAGATCTTTAAATCGAATATGAGTTTTCAAGAAATATAGTTCTTTTAAGAAGGTAAGCCTTTGAGGCTAAGTCATGGATTTTAGCATATTTTTCTCATAACATACATGACATGACATGATCAAGAGGAAAAATAATATAAGGATAGTAAGACAAGTAAATAATACAAGATAGTAATATAATAAGAAATGAGCTAAGACATTAATGCTTAAAGGATAGGATCATGTATGTAAGATTATGAAACACTTACTAAGTGACTTATCACTCATTCCAAAATTTATTTCCTTATAGATTATGTTTGTGTTAGTAAGGAGTGCTATGAGATGGCTCTAAACGAGATATTTATGCTTAGATTTTATATAGTTTTCATGTATTTTATAGAGTTTATTTTATGAGTATTATGATTCAGTTTTGGATACAGTTTCACATTTTATGTTTCATATATTTTTATGCTTCAATAATTCAAATAGTTTTTAATAGATAATGATAAATGTTCAGGCTTTCACAATGTGTGAATAAATGTATGTTTAAGCTTTTGCAAAGCATGTAAGTTTAAGTTAAGTATATTCATGATACCGTTATATTAAATAATATGTGGAAAACAAACAAAAAAAAAAAGTTATAGTATTACAATTGTTGGTATCAAAGCAAGAACTAACTTATACTTTTAAAGTGATTTTTAGAAAATTATTTTAAAAAAATTGATTTTTTTTAGTCTTTTAAATGAAAAATTGTTTTCAAAGTACATTATTTTCAAAAATTATATAAGTTAAGAGTTAGCATATCTTGATATTCAATAATTGTAGTACTCACTCAGCAAAAGTATTTTAATATATAATTCAATAAAATTTTAATTTTCTAAGTTGTGTTAATAAAATTCTAGATATGAGGACTATTTTGCCTGGACTTGATGATGTCAAAAGTAGTGCATCAGTTAGGCCCACGAGTGCTAAGAGAGAGTCTTAGGCTATTCGAGTTAGTTTGAACGTGGATGATATGCAAGAGATGATTAGAGAGGCCATAAGAAGTGGTTTCTAGGAGTTTGTGGTGGATCAATGGTTAAGATTAAGTTCTGAGTTGGAGAATGGTATAATACAAGGTAGAAGAGACTATATCCTATTTATTATTTGTCAAAAGTTTATCAGCCACCTAGATTTATTAGTTTGAGAAATTCTACCACCATTGAGAAGTGGATAGAGGTAGTATAAAGTATTATGGGGTTGTTTAGTATGACAAACAAAGAAATAGTAAGATAGGTTGTATATTTGTTGAGGGATGATATAAGGATTGAGTGAAACCTCGTAAAGATATCTATTAATAAAGAGAGGTTGAGCTGAAAGGAATTTTGATAGAGGTTTAATAAGGAGTATATGAATATTGATATGATATATGTAAAGGCTCAAGATTTTATTGAATTAACTTAGAGGTGCGTTTGGTTAAGAAGTATACTACTAGGTTCAATACCTTGGTAAGGTTTGTGTTAGATTAAACTAGTTTTAAGAATATTAGGGTACAAAATTATATGTTTGGGCTACATCCTTTGATAGCCAAAGATATGATGACTAGTTTTATTCCTCTATAAATGTATGATAAGGCTTTAGGGAAAGCATTGAGGTTATAAGTGTGCTTGAAAAGAATGGACATGTTTTCAAAGGCTAAGAAGGGGAAAGATATAACATAAGAAAGATTTTAAAGGTAATAAGAAGGCTACAATAAAGCCATTGGTGTGTGCTAAGTATAGTAGGAAGCACCCAAAAAAATGTTTAATAGGGTAAAACATGTGTTTTAGATGTCATCAATCGAGTCATAGGATTTTAGAGTGTTATTCTAAGGAAAGTGCTGGTACTCTAAGAGGTCAAGCTCATGTGTGTAATATACATCATGAGCAAATTGATGCTAATCCACTTATGGTGACTGGTCAGTTATTTTTCTATAAGACTTCTTTATTTGCTTTGGTTGATTATGATGTTATGTATTATTTTATTTCTAATAGTGTTATGGATAGATTAGGATTGATTCATAGTATGGTAAACCAGGACATTTGTATAGAGTTATTAGATGGTAATACGATGGTGAATTATCAGATTTTGGTAGATCAAGGGATAGTAATATAGGGTAGATTTGATCATTATAGAGTTGTCAGGTTTTGATATGATTTTAAGTATGAATTTCTTGAGTAGGTATGGAGCTGAGATTGATTGTAGGAGGAAAAAAATTAGGCTCCAGTTAGGTGATAATGAGTTCATTTTTGGAGAGAGTAGGATTCAAGGCATGATGATTTCTTATGTTAAGGTGAAGAAGATGTTGAGTAAAGGTTGTGTAGTTTTTTTGGCTAATATAGTTTGTAGAAATGGATCTAAACCGCTTAGAGGTACCTATAATGAAGAAGTATGTAGATGTATTTCCTAAGGATCTGATGTGAATCCATCAAATTGGCTAAAATTACATTCAAAAGCTTAAGCATGCAAATTAGGCTCTAATCACTTCCAATACTTAACACATCACTTCCAACCATCATCAAACATCCCAATCTACTGATTTTCATCACCAAATCATTCAACAAGTCAACACCACATCAAGATTAACAAAACCAAAAGGCAAGCACTATAAGTTCTACAAGCTCAAGTTAGATAAATTTTCCATGCAACACATATAATACTTACTAGATTAGCCAAATGATACTCCAAGCATAAAGGCAAAGCCACCAACTTGGAAATCCACCACCAAACCTTTGGCTAAAGTTTGGATAAAGGAAGAACAAATCAACTCAAGAGACAAAACTCAAGAACCAAAATGAGAGAGATTTTCATATTGATAAAAACTAGTTTTTACAATATTTTCATGCCTTAATATATGGTCTTCCTAAAGGCATGGTCAAAGCCCTAATATTAAATATAAATACAAGAAAATGAAATTACAAAATATTACAAAATTTCTAAGCCATTGAAATGAGAAATCAGCCCATGCTTCATTAATTACAAGCCATGCCAATTTTCCTTAAATAAAGGAATCATGTCCCCTTGACTTTGCAAATTGCATATCTTCCATTATTTGAATCAAATTGAAGCCAAATTTGGTAAGTGGGCCTAATTCTCCTTGATGAACATGGGTTGGGCTAGGATAGCCCAATGTGAGCTCTTCTTGGACCACCTTGTTGCCTTGGGCCATTTGCTTGCATGTTTGATTGGCTTGGACCATAGACTTCATATCTTGGACTCCTTTGGCTTTTGATTTCATTCCATAAACATGAAGAAGTGTGGGGCTACTGGAATGGGCTGGGATCACATCAGGATCTTTCTAGATTGGCTTCTAAGAGAGAGATAGATTTTAATATCAAGTTAGTCTCTGGCACAATTGTATTAGATGGCTTTAGCTAAGTCATGATAATTGAAGAAACAGTTGTAAAATTGTTAGATAAAAGGTTTATTAGGTCAAGTTATTCATTGTAGGGTGCTCCATTATGTTTGTTAAGAAAAAGAATAGGACGATAAGAATGTGCATAGAATATAAGGAGTTGAATAAGGTAACTATTAAGAATAAATATCCATTGCCTAGGATCAATGATTTGTTTGATCAATTCAGAGGGGAAATGGTGTTTTTTAAGATTGATTTGAGGTTTAGATATCATTAGGTTTGGTTTGTTGATAAGGATATACCCAAGACTACTTTTAAGATGAGGTATGACTATTATGAGTTTATGGTGATGTCATTTGAGTTCGCTAATGCTCTTACAATGTTTATGGACTTGATAAATACGATGTTTCAAAATTGTCTTAATTAGTTTGTAGTGGTGTTTATAGATAATATTTTGCTTAGTAGAGAAGAGTATCTAAAGATTATGTTGTAAAGGTTGAGAGATAGATAGTTGTAGTCCAAGATTTTTAAATGTGAGCTTTGGCTAGATAGTGTAACTTTCTTAAGGTATATATATTCTCATCTGAGGATATTTCTATTAATCCTAGTAAGAATGAGGTAGTGTTGAGTTAGTATAACTAAGGATGACTAAGGAGATGAGGAGTTTTTTTACGTTAGCTGCTTACTACCAAAGATTTATTGAGAGATTTTCTAATTTGGCAAGGCCTTTGACTATTTTAACTAGAGAAAGGTTGTATTTGTTTAGACTGAAGAATGTGAGACTTGATTTGAGAAGTAAAAGTAGAGACTGACTAGTGCTTCAATGTTGGCATTACCTGAGAAAAGAGTTGAGTATAATATCTATGCTGATGTGACTCATAAAGGGATTGGCATAGTATTGATGTAAGGGATAAGGTGATTACGTATATTTTAAGATAGTTAAAGGATTATAAGTTGAGATACTTTATATATGATTTGGAGTTAGCTACAATGATATTTTCTTTGAAGATTTGGAGAAACTATTTGTATAAAGTTAGATGAAATATTTATTAGGATCATAAGAGTCTAAAATATTTCTTTTCACAAAAGAGTTTAATATGAGACAATAGAGATGGGTGGAGTTGGTTAAAGGTTATGATTGTAAGATCAGGTATCATTTGAGTAAAGTTAATATGGTTGTTGATACTTTGAGTAAAATTATGGCTTTATCTAGGATTGTTATTTAAAAGGAGTTACAATTGGAAATTAGTAGATAATAGATTGAGATTGTGACTATTAAGTACTCTAAGTTGTAAATTGTGTCTATATTGTTAAATGACATTTAGATTAGGTTATTATTTGATAACTTGTCTCAAAGGATAGTTCAACGAATCAAAAAAGATCAAGTGCCTAATATTGAGGTGAGACATAGGATTTTAATATTCAAAAGTAAAGTTTGTGTTCTTGAAGATATGGTTTGAGACAAAAGATTCTAGTTGAGCTCATAATGTGGTATATGTAACACATTCGAGTAGTGTCAAATCTATCAAGATATTAAGAGAAATTTTTGGTGGACTGGTATGAAGAAAAATATAGTAAATTATATGGCTAGATATTTAATTTGTCAACAAGTCAAAGAAGAATATTAAAGCCCTTTAGATTGTTGTAGCCACCAAGTGTGGTTGAGTGGAAATACGAAAACATTTCCATGGATTTCATAGTAGGTCTTCCTCAAGTGTAACATGGTTATAATAGTATATGGGTGATTATGGATAGACTAAACAAGTTGGAACATTTCTTGCCTATTTAAGAAATGATCTACAAATTAGTTAAGCTAGCTATATGTTAAGAAGATACTGAGACTATATAGGGTTCCTATAGTTATTATTTTAGATAGAGATTCAAGATTTATGTCGGCTTTTTAGGGCAATTCGCAGAGGTCCTTAAGTACTAGGTTATGCTTTAGTACAATATATCATCCACAGACTGATAGGTAGACTAAGAAGACTAATCAAATACTAGAGGATATATTGAGAGCTTGCTATATAGATCATAGGTCAAGTTGGGCTAAGTTACTACCTTTGATGGAGTTCATGTATAATAATAATTGATAATCAACTATTCAATAGCTTAATTTGAGGCTTTGTATAGTAAGAAATCTAAATCTCTTTTATATTAGGATGAGACTGATAAAAGAGATTCATTGGGGGTCATTATGGCCTTGAGATAACTCAGAGAATGATTGATTAGGTTTGGATGATTAAACAATAGATAAGGTAGGCCTAGAATTGATAAAAGAGTTATATTGATAAAAAGAGTAAAGAGATAGAGTTTCAGTGGGAGATAAGGTGTTTTTGAGAGTTACTCTATATAGGTATATGGTGAGATTTGGTAGAAAAGGAAAGTTGACTTCCTACTTTATTAGTTTGTATAAGGTGCAAGAAAGAATTAAGAGTGTTGCCTACAAGTTAGCCTTGTTTACTAGTATGAATATGATTCATAATGTCTTCCACATTTCTTTATTGAAGAAGTATATTGGGGATGATCTCATGTGATTTGAATTTGGCTAAGGATTTAAGCTACCAAAAGCGGTTTGTTTACATTTTGGATCATAGAGTTAAGACCCTCAGGAATAAAGAGATTTGATAATCAAAGTATGAGGAGGCTACTTGAGAGGTAGAGTCAGAGTTTAGGTTGAGATTTCTAGATCAATTTAGGTAATTATGGGGATAAAATTTTTAAAAGGGGGGAATGTAATGACCCAAGGTTAGAATAGTCGTTTTAGGATGGAAATTGGTGAGAAAAGTGAGATTTTAGGGTAGAAATTCAAATAAAGTGAGTCCAAAGGTAGAATAGTCATTTAAGGGCTTTATTTGACTCATACACTTGTCACTTCTGGTGGCTACCACAGGTACAGTACAAAAAACATAGAAATTTTAATTTTTTATCATACATAACCATGCGTCTTAGGGATATAAGACTTGGTGTAAGCATATTTTGGCATAACTATATAAACCATGATTCAATTTCAAATTTCATAGATTTTTTCATTTGTCACTTGAGTTTTTCAGAGAGCTTTCACTAGAGAGAAAAAGCAAGTTGAGGTGTGGGCTATAGATAGTGAATAACCTAGAGAGAGAGTCTATCAATAAGTTTCGAGGTAAGTGTTTCTTAGCAATGAATACATGCTAATCATATAATATATGATGAATTTGTGATAATTTTAAGTTAAATCACTTAGATATTGGTTAATCACATGCTTTAATCTTGAATTATATCCATACATTCATGGGATGTTGCTTCATGTACTCAATTGTCATTATTTTAGTTTGAATCAATGATAGCTAATGATTTCAGATGATATGATTAACTAGAAACATACTTAAGATGTACATATGCTTGAATTGTTGAATTGAGAGGTTAAATGATCTTGATGATGAAATATGGTACTAATTGTTAAGAAATAATGTGAAGATGAATCATGTTGATGTTGTATTGTTGTTGAATAGATATGGATGCATGACTAAATGAGTGATGGTGTTGTCTTGCTGGAGACACAACCATGAGATGTTGAGTTACAGTCATGTACATATGTCAATTCCATATGAGCCATGGAATTTATGGAAGACAAGGTCATGTAACCTTATAGGCACAATCGTGTAATGCAAGAATTTAAGAAAACTAATTAATAATTTAATTAAGAAACTATGAAATATTAAGTAAGCACCGACTGAAAGGCACCTTGTGTGATATCCCTAATTAGCACCATCTTGAGGATCAATCTTGCATGCGTCAATCCTACTTTAAATCGATAAATTACAAGGGACATTGGTTCTATCCTATCTTGGATTCATCGGGGAATGACTCCAACTCTTGACTAATTTATGCAAGGTAAGCCTAGAAACCTTTAATAATGTTGTCCACCTGTCACTTATTGTGCACGCCCTATCTTGGAGCACCCATTACTACCAATGACAACACATTTACTAGACTCAACACCCACACACACTCAAATCTAAATATAATCATACACAAAAGCTTCTCATATCCCTGTCAATCTCACCAACCTCAAGCCATGACAAAACCAAAATTGTTAGAAGATTAGGCAAGTTGATAGAAGTTAGAATTATAAATTTAATAAGAAATTAATAATAAACCTATAAGATTAATTATTAAGAAATAATCTTAATAATAAGATTAAGTAAATATTATGCTTTAATGCATGATAAGTATTGCATAACATGACATATCAAAGTAATATTTATTTAAAAAAAATCAAATGTTTTACATGCATAAGTTTTAAAAGTAAAAAACTCGATATTTCGGACATCTTTTAGAAGTGAATATGATAGGACATCTATGAGTTCGCTCATCTATTAAAGAGGGAAACTAATGTTCATTAGAGAAGACATGATCATAGACCAAACTCGTTAAAGAGCATGTTAGTCATGCATCAGTTGAATTCACATGGTTAGGATGTTGAATCTCTATGTTCATCAATACAAATATTTAAAGAAAAATTCATATGCATGATTTATTATGATAAAAGAGAGATTTCCAAGATATGTTATTTGTGAGACATTTGGATTGATTATGATTTATTTTATAATGAGATTTTTGGTTCATTTTATAAGTATTATGATTAAGTTTTGAGTACAGTTTCACATTTTATATTTTTAGATATTTTTATGCATCAATAATATAAGTAGTTTTCAATATATAATGATAAATGTTTTCCGCTTTCGTATCGTATGAATGAATGTATGTTTAAACTTCTGTAATATATGTATGTTTAAATAAGTATGTGTTATGATACTATTATATTAATTAATGCGTAAAAAATAAAAATATAATAATATTACAATTAAAAAGTAAATAATTATAAAAATATAAAACATTTAGATTGGTCTATAAAAGCTTAAAGTTTAACCCGCCAAGAAGTTTGCAAAAGCATGATTTAAGGGATTTTAGGTCAAAGGACTATTCCCACCCAAGGGCTCTTGTAAACACAAATTCCACTTCCTAATTTTTAAAAACTCAATAACCTACTCATTGACTACTTTTCATTCAAATCTTTTAATATTTTTGATAACATATTTAAATTAATCTTATCAAAAAAATTAAACAATTATAATAATTTTGTTTATCATGTATAGTAAAAATTATAATAAAAAATTTTAAAAATATTTAAAAATATTTGTTTTTTTAAATTATAAAAACAACCACTGCCGTCGATAATGAAATCAGACGACCACATCTAGCCTTCTCTACTAACAACTAAGGTTAGAAATAATTGATAGGACCTAAGCCGGTCATTTTGGCCCACTTTTAGTAGTGTTTATTGGTGGAGACAACCAATTTGATCGTCTCTACCAAACGGAGTGACCAGATTTAGTCACTCTTGAAATCAGATAATCATTTTCGATTATCTAGTTCTATTATTGATGACTATTATCGTTGATTAATTCTTTAAAAATTTTTAATATATTTTTAAAACTTTTTATAGTTTTTAATATTTAAATAATGTTTTATATTTATATTATTTTTATTAAAATAACAAAAATACCTTTCTTCATCAAAATTTAATTGTGGATTATTAAATTTTATCATTGATTTTGGTCAATTAGTAAGCATTTGAATTTTTAAAAGATAAAAATAACCTTTGCATTTACGACAAGTCTTGGGAGGGAATCGTGTTTCGGCATAAGCCCACCCATAAAACTTGTCAATTATGGAGCCTTGTCACAATACTAACCATGGGTAACGCAAGCTACGCTGGAATAGGCCCGAACCGTGTGTAATTCAAGCTCAAAATTTTGGCTTCCCCACTGCCTCAACGCACTTGACTGACCGTGTAATTAACTATTCGGATGGGGGTAGATGAGTCGAGAAGTTTGATAAGAAGAAAGTGTTCCGATATGATAGAAGGAAGGGTTGGTGGAGTGTGAAGAATAAGAAACTTCCTCGTGTAACGGGCAGAGATTTCGTGGGCGAAGCGTTCAATTAAACAATGAAGTGGCGAGGTCGTGATGTTGTTCGATTTTCCTCTGAGGCTAAAGCAGCTAATTTCATTTCGTTTTTGTTGGCAGTGATGGTGGTGTGGCCATAAAGTAAATACCCAAGGCTAAACGACAAAGTCCTACCCAAAGTTTCTTTGAATACTTTTCACCTATAAAAGTTTAAAACGCCAAATACCCACCCCTTTTTTTTATGAAAATATTATAATACTCTCTACAAAAATCAATAATACTAATATTAAAATAAAATTTAATATAAATAAATTTAAAATAAAATAATAATAAAAATTTTAATAATTTAATAAAAATTTTAAAAATAAAATAAATATTTAAAAAACAGTTATTATTACTGATAACATCACCAATGACAATAGCCAACGTTGACCTCACTAAGTGATTGAAAATAGTTATCTGATTCTCTAACTGTCTTGATGGCAGAGTTGGCCAGATTTGACTGCCTCTATTGCCAGAAAAGATTGAAAACGACCAAAATACTTGATACTGGTTGTTTTCGATTATTTTAGATGACAAAGTCAACCATATTTGACCATTTTTACCATCGAGCCCATCAAACCAAGTGACTGTTTTCAACCACTGATGAGGCTACTTTTTTAAATATTTATTAATTTTTTAAATTTATTACTATTATTTTAATATTATTTTATTTTAAATTTGTATTTTAATCATTTTATAAAATTGATTTTGGTTAAGGGTGGGTTTTTGGTTTTTTAAATTTTCATGGGTGGGACCCATCTAGGGAAACCTTCGGTGGGAATGGCTAATAGCAAATTTTAAACTGAAAGAAATAAAAAAAAATAGAAACAAAATCATAACGCAATTGATAATTAAATGGCAACAGGTACACCACTCAAAATTGGACCCAGTATCTGCTTCAGCCAATACTAGTTCTCCCTTCCATATCTCTAAGTATTTTCACATTTTTTAAAAATAAATATTATTACACTCTTCTATTTGTTTCCCTTTGAAACTCTCTTCTTCTTTGGTCACCTCAACCAACAACGACAGGAGGTTTGCTTTTCTTTTCTACGCTCTTTGTAGTGTGTTTCTTTTTTGAATTAAACATAGCATTAATTTTGAGTATTTTACTGCAGGATCATTCATTAAGAAACCTTTTTGTCAAAGCAATCTAGTTACTAATAATGGTGTTTCTGTGATGAATTTGTATTGTTATGAGATGTTACTGCTGTAGATAGATAGATAGATAGATAGATACATCTTTCACTGATTTTCTTGAACTAGGTTCTGTTTATTTTGACGATATAATCTAATTTGGTGAAGATTTTGGATGCCCTTTTTATATTTTATATTTTTTCTTTGGTAACAGGAAAATTCAGATTAAGTACACATAAGAACAATTTCATTGAGAGAATAGTATTGAAAAGAGCTGAGGAATTTGTGTGACATAGTTAAATTTTACAATTTTGTGGAAGTCTGTGTGATGGTAATATTGGTTGCAAGAGCAGAAGCCTTATGATGACCACGGCTGCTGTTATTGGACTTAGTACTGGAAAGAGACTATTGAGCTCCTCCTATTATTATTCTGATCTAACAGAGAAATTTTCTCACATCAATGATCACGGATCACCATATTATCAAGTTGGTCCAACAAAACATAAGATTGCCGCCAAAAAGTCATCCAATTATAGTCCAACTTTTCCACCTTCTAAGGAACGTTCTCAGTCCATCAAGGCTCTTAAAGAACATTTCGACACTAACTTTGCTTCTACTACAGAGCCATGGCTTCAAAGGTCTAATGACTTAGAAGAGGAAAGCTCTGACTTTGACTATTCAGTGGAGGCACTTCTGCTGCTGCAGAAGTCTATGCTTGAAAAGCAATGGAATCTTTCTTTTGAGAGGACAGTATTAACTGATTCATCAAGTAAAAAGACTCACAAGAAGATACCTGTCATATGTTCTGGATTATCAGCTAGGCAAAGGAGAATGAATTTGAAGAAGAACGTTTTGAGCCGAAGTAAGTCAATGATACAACAAAATGGCCCCAATCTGCAGAGGTCTGTGATTAGTCCAGAGTTGCTTCAGACTCGTTTAAAAGGCTATGTAAAGGGTGTGTTGAGTGAGGAGCTGCTCACGCATGCTGAAGTTGTGCTTCTGTCAAAGAAAATCCAAGCTGGCCTTTCCTTAGAGGAGCACAAATTCAGGTAATAAATGAGTTTCATCTTCTGCTTACCTCAGCTAATGGTTAACTATTTCTTAGGTGAAGATAGTTTGAACCTTTAAACTGTCAAAACTTTGTATTTCTTATTGTATTATATCTAAATGGTGGCTTCACTTTCTTAGGTGCTCTAAACTTACTACTAATTTTCTATTTGAATTTTTTTTTTTTTTGCATAAATAATATTTCAGTAGCTATTAGTTTCGTTGTTATGAAATGCAGATTGATTGTAGTAACATAATACTGTTTAGAAGAAAGAATTAAAACCTCTTGTTTTATGCATGAAAAGGAGGAAGATTAGGGAGCTACACATCAAATTCCTAAATTTTTCATGTTCTGACCACATATCATTCTGAATGATCTTGTTGCTTCAAGATTTTTCTTTAGAAGAACATAAAAAAGGTGATATTATAATAAACTTATTGGTGCATTTTCTGTTTTTTTCAAATGGGTATCGTAGATTGAAGGAGAGGTTGGGATTTGAGCCATCAGATGAACAACTTGCAGCTTCCTTGAGGATTTCTTGCACTGACTTACAGTCAACACTGATTGAGTGTTCGTTGGCAAGGGAGAAGCTGGTGATGAGCAATGTTCGTTTGGTCATGTCTATAGCTCAACGATATGATAACATGGGTACTGACATGTCAGACCTTGTGCAGGTAATTTTCATCATCTGGATATTTAATAAAGACCAATATACTCTTGTTGTACTGCTGCTTCTAAAATAGAGTTGTCTATTTTCTGACGTGTGACATGTTCTATATTGTTTATTGTAGGGTGGTTTGATTGGATTATTACGTGGAATTGAGAAATTTGATTCTTCAAAGGGTTTCAAAATATCAACTTATGTGTATTGGTGGATACGCCAGGTAAGGACTGATGTTTTGCAATTGTAAATCATTAAAGCTTTGTTAAAGATCAGATGCAATCATGATCATAATTCATTTAACTAACTAAAATTCTCTTTGATCATTGGTACCTTCAGAACAAATAAAATTTTCAATGACCAAATTTCAGTTCTTCAGTGTTATCTATAAGTTTATCATGAGTGAAAGTCTGAAAACGGCAATCTGTTCACGTGGCACAATTTAGGCTTTGGAAAGAAGGTGTTTAGTAGTTGCCTCTAGGAGGATAGTCCATTACATATTTGATTCCTTAACATCAGTATTCCTTAGTTTATCTATTTGATTGTTACAAATTTAGTAGTTGCTATGTTCCTGCATCATTCTTTTGAACTAGCATTAATGAATTTTCAATTTATTTCTCTCTTTTTACTTTGAATTCAGTTATGCTGTTCAATTTACAGTGTTTTGGTCTCCTATGTTATTTATTCTTATTTTGTTGGTAATGCTGTAAAGCTGATGTTGGTTAATATGATCTTATGCCAGGGTGTTTCTAGAGCATTAGTTGAAAATTCCAGAACCTTAAGATTGCCTAATCATCTGCATGAAAGGTTAGGTTTAATCCGGAATGCAAAGGTTAGACTGGAAGAGAAAGGAGTAACACCATCAATTGATGTAAGTTGATTATTTAACTGTGATCAAAATAAACAAATTATGTTCTCTATATTTTGGTTGTCAGTGAGCATACTTAACAATCACAATATTGTATCAGATATTAATTTTTTGCAACATACTTATTTTCGCTTTTCTTTGTTGCCTGCTATGTTTTTAGAGAATTGCAGAATACCTAAACATGTCACAAAAGAAAGTGAAAAATGCTACTGAGGTACTAACTGCTTAAGATTTATTTACAGTTACGTATGTAATTTTATTTTCCCCTACTGACTGCAATTTCACTAAATGCAGGCAATCAGTAAGGTTTTCTCACTTGATAGGGATGCATTTCCCTCATTAAATGGCCTTCCCGGGGAAACCCATCATAGTGTAAGTCCACAACCAAGTTTCTGCAAGTTCTCTCAATTACATTTTAGTGCAGGCTTTAGTTGCCTCTTTACCACTGTGAATGACCAATTTTGTACATATCATTTTAGTACATCGCAGATAATTGTGTGGAGAACAATCCATGGCATGGAGTGGATGAGTGGGCTCTCAAGGTAAAAGAATTAATTATAAATTTTTTAACCAGTTACTACTAATAACTAAAGGTTTATGATAACCCAGAAACTTAAAGTTAGGTCAATTATTTTCCGATTATTCATCCAAATAAGCTGTCTTAGCTTATCTTGATTGGATGATAGACTTACTAGTTTAGGACTAGCCTTAGTAGATCCCCTTTCAGCATTATCTAGTGGTTTAGACTACCAATTTATTCATCTACAATGTTTGATAGGAGGCTATTCAAACAAAGCAATACTTTGCTGGAGGGCTTTTTTTTTTTTTTTTTTGCACTAAAAATAAACATCATCACCTATAGTACAAATTCATCATTATCTATTTCATTGGGAATGAAAATATTTAGAATCAACCATACCCCGGATTATAAATGTGTTAAGCTATACACTGCTGATAATTTATATTGTAATTGATTTATGATTGCATATATTGTGTGGTTTTGCAGTGCAGAATTTTTTTAGTTTTGAAACTTGTATGTTAATAAATGTGCTTGTCAAACTGGTAATTGTCCTAACTCTTGCTGGAAAACTACAAACCAAGGGGATAACTTAGATCACATCCTTTTGACCAAATATCTATCTTGTGCTTTGTGTCCTTTTTCATTCAAATTTGACATCACTAAAATAACTTTTGATCTTTAATAAATTCAATTAAAATTCTTAATATTATTATACTGAAACTTGCTTCATGTTGCCAAAGGAAAAGAGCATCCCTCCCCCCTCACCTTTAAAAAATGTAGTAGGCTTTCAGTTCATATATCTGTCCTTCCCCAAGCTATGAATCTTTAAAGCACTTTTTATGAATATTTGTAATCTACACCGGTGAAGATGACATTGACCAAACTAGGAATATTATTGCAGGATGAAGTAAACAAACTCATTGTGGTGACACTTGGTGAACGTGAGAGAGAAATCATACGTCTTTACTACGGTCTTGATAAGGAATGTCTAACATGGGAGGATATTAGTAAACGGTGAGTAACTGATAATCTTGATTGCTAGATGAGCATAAAATTGTCATGATGTATGATAATTACTTCGGTTGCCAAGTGTTTCACCTATAATAGTAATTCTTTGGAGACAACTGAATGCAGCTCTCGTCTAAAAAGCAAGTACCACAGAAAATGTTTTCCTTCTTTCAAGCTTGTGATAGAACAAAAAGAAATTTCATCTAATTATATATATATATATATATATATATATATAGGGTGAAGAACATTCTTGTTGCCGTTTTCTGTTTTTCTTGGATACCATTTAATAAATTAGTTGTAGCTTTCTAACCGAACCATCTCTGCCTTGTTTCTGCTAATAATTCAAACTTCAATTTTCTTTTACCAAAAGGGTATACATGCAACTAATTTCAATGGTGAAAGGTTTTAAACAATATTTTTTGCACACGTAATAACTGCATATTTTTCATTCTTTACACAGTTGATTTGTGTTATCAATTAATTCTGCAGAATAGGTTTGTCGAGAGAACGAGTTAGGCAAGTTGGACTTGTGGCACTAGAGAAACTAAAACATGCAGCGAGAAAAAAAAACATGGAGGCCATGCTTGTGAAGCATTAGTAAGTTTCATTATTGACATGGTTTGATGAGTAAATTATTGAATATACATGTATACAGAAAAGAAAGCTGTATCTTGATTTATTTTTTTTAATCAGGCATAACTGTAGAAAATTGAATTAAGGAGCTACCACCTTAACTTTCTGTAACGCTATTAAACACAAATTAAGTTGTAAGGTGCGAAAAAACTTGGTGTGTCGGAAGTTTACAGGAGATACTCTCCGGTTAACTTTCTGGGTTTATATGTAGCCAAGATAATGAATTCAGTAGTTCCAGTTTCATATCTTTTAAAAATGGGTAATATAATGATCTTTACAATAATTGGATGGTTGGGCATCTCATTATAATTGATTGGTGAGTAGTTTAATTAGTTTACAATATAGACTCTAGTTTTCTTCAGACTTGTATAACAATGATTGATGCGTTATTATGGTTTAACTTACGTTTTCTATTTGTCCTTCCTCCTATGCATGGTATAGATAATAGAATTTAAAGTTAAATTGTCATCTCAATCGGAGATAACAACATACAGAGTTACGAAACTACAATTTATTTTAATGATTGAATGGAAGTTTGATTTTTTCTATTAAAGTGAATAAAGTTTCTTAATTTTTTATTGAAATGACCAAATTTATTGTAGTCACAAAATAAGGGTCTAATCCTTAATCTTTAATGTTGTTAAAATTATTGACTTCCTTTTTGTTTAAATTTAGAAATGATGACAAGGATAATTTTTTGTTGATATAGATAATTCTTAACAAACCGAAGTTTGGTTTTTTCATTTAAGAAGCTGAAGTTCCAAATTTTCCTATTAAGAGGACTAAATTTATATTCTAACACACAAAAAATGAGCAACTTATAAATAATCATTCTGTACTTATTTTTTTTCTATTATATGTCATATCTATCGGAAATTCGTTTAATAAGACTAATGTTCATTGATGCTAATCCTTGCTTTCTTATTTTTTTTAATTTAATTTTTAAGTTTCTTTTATTTAAATTTTTTTAAAGTATTTTATTCATTTAAATTCTTTTTAATCAAGAGGATGTTTATTAAAATCTAAATAATTTATAGTTTACCATTTTTTACAACATTTTTGTTAACTCCAAGTGATAAAGAAATTATAAACTTTCTATTTAAAAAATTTCTACTATAAAAAAAAAAAACAATAAATTAATTATAGTTGAATTTTTCTTATTTTCAAAAAAGTTTTATTTATTTTGGGCAATGTTTGTGGTTTTTTTAGAAATAAATTTTGAGAAAGTGTATATTTAAGATTTTTGTGGGTTGCAAACATCAACACACAAATTGTCTACATCATGGCATATAATTCAACCACACAACCACCCAAAATTCATCCACCTTTTGAATAAATCTTAAGTAGTGGTTTGTAATTTAATAATATAATTACTATATTTTATCTTTAATTTATATTGTCTAATTATAAACTATTATCTTAGAACGGTTGAAAACGTGGATGATTTTTAAGTGGTTGTATAGATTTATTTTATCGCATAAAATGTTCAAGTATGTAATTTTAAACAGGAAAAATTGTTATGTCATTTTTATTTAATTTTATATAAAATCAAATGATAATTTGTTAGATTTAAAAAAAAAATAGTGAAATCTTACTCTCTTTAATAGAAAAATTAAAAAAATCAATCCTTTTAATAGGAAATTGAAAAGTTATGTCTCTTCATTACAAAAAAGATGCTACTTTGGTACCTCAAATGTTGTTATCCTTCTCAATTATCACAGAGCATGTAATATCCATCTTTAAAAGTATTGCCTCCAAAGAGAGATGCTTAAACTTGACTCACTTATGCATGAATAAATTTAGACTCCTTGCGTGGCGTCATGAAAGTCACATCAAATTCAAATTTATTTTCACATTTTTTTAAAGAATAACCTTTGTGTAACACCTTGTAGTGTCACATGAGGGATGGATATCAATCATTTCTCTAAGAGGTAATTGTCTAACATTACTTTTAAATTTGAATAGCATCTTTGCATAAAATAACCTTTAAAATTATTGAAATAACCTTATGTCATTGAAATCAAAATCACAAGAAGCACACAAAAGATGTTACAATTATGACTATCAATTATACTGAACAAGTTCGAGGCCCAATTGCTTCATCCAAAAAAATCAATTTTAGATAGAATAGATTTCATATTGAAGGCATGTTTAGATAAAAAAAATTTATCCATTAAATTATTAAACTCAAGCTTGAACAAGGTTGTTCAAGCCTTAGGCCTGTTAGAATTCAAAAAGTATAATATTCATTCATTTATGTTAATTTTATTTATGTGGCGACCACCACAATGCATTATTGTGTTACTGTCTCTATAAACATAAATATGTATATAAAATCTAATTTTTTTTTTGTAATACATTGTAGTGGTCCCACACATGTTATCCATATACATGCATGCGGAAGCATTTATGTGTGTGTATATATATAGAGAGAGAGAGTGTGTGTGTGTGTGTGAGAGAGGAGAGAGAGAGTAAACAGATATCATATGAGTACATATTCATATCTAGAAAACACATTGTGCGGCTAGATTTTTTCTAATCATTACTATACACATGTATGTCCACATATACATCTTGTACAAATTGAAATGCCAAAAACCACACAACCATATAGCCATGTAATTAAAATATTGGATGAGCCAAAATTGTATCCTTTCCACAGCCCACTCGGCCCCCCCAACTCAGTTTTCCCTAACTCACTAACCTGTAAAGAAAGGAAAATAATAGAGAATGTGTGACAAAATCACTCTATAAGTCTTTCTTACCTCTATCACAAACAATTTAGGTTTGACTACTTTACAAGAGCTTCTTATTCCGTTATAAGATACACCTTTCAACAAATACATAAAATTTATGTGTTTCTGTAAGAGATTAACGACTACTTCGTCCTTTTCATGCTCTTTCGTGACGCATTTATATCATCCATACTTGATTACTACTATGTTGTGCATGTCATGGTATGAAAACGTGCTACAAACATGTCTTTGCTAAAAGTCATATGCTTACCCTTGGGCCTACTTATTAGAATTCATTTTTGAAAACACTACTGAAATATAAATATCCCATAAATAATAAATATCTGAGAATATATACTATGCTGATTAGACTAATAAATACAAGGATTTGACACTCTGACCAAGTAAGCTTAAAATATTAATGTATGACTAGCACTTAATTTATAACGAGTTTAATCAATGACCATGTCTAATTTCTAATAGACATTAGTTTTTAAATTCTAACGGGCATGCGAACTCACAAATATCCCTTCGTATTCACCCTTAATTGATATAGGGGAAAACATTAATATTTTCAATTTGAACCCATGCTTATAGATCTTTTTTTAAAACACCATTGACATGCCATGACATGTGATACTTGTTATGCATGATAAGTTACTATTTTATAATAAAAAGATGATATGTATGTAAAGATACAATTGAAAGAAGCTCTACACCTCATCCTAAAATTCTTGGAATTTCTACATGATGCACGATTGTGCAACCATAAACACATGGTCGTGTAAAAAGGATGCATGACCATGTGGAAGACCGTGCAAGAAATCATGCTAACTTTTTGTAATTCTCTAACCAATCTTCTAGCTTACCACGTGATCATATGAGCAAGAACTCACAGTTGTGTAAGATTGGCACACGATCATGTCCTTTGCTTGCATAGGCTTACAAGCCACTTTTGGCATTACCGTGCTCAATTCACATGATTCTTCCAAAAAGGAGTGGGCACATGACCATGACCCCTTATAGCACAGTTGTGCTCCTAAGCCTTTCAAAACACATGGCAATCTCACACGACCATAGTACCATAAAAATTACAGCTACATAGGCATGCGTTGGCAAGCATACAATCATGCGTCCTGCTTTGTTTCTACGATATCATGTATAAAAACTCCAAAACCATACCAAAATAAAGCAAATACACTTCTAAACTCAATCAATCAACTTCATAGCCTTTACATATTACTCATGCACATATTTATTTCATTATAAATCTTAACACTTGGAAAACCCTTAAAATCAATACATAAACATATAAATATAAATAACACTTCACCTATAGACGCTTCATGCCTCAATCTCTTATTCCACTACTTTAAATCACTCATACGAGTCATACAACCATCATCATTATAATACATCATAGCAGCGAAAACATGTTATGGAAGGTAAGAAACACTTACCTGATGACTATGGAATAGTTTCTCTTTCTCTAATTGGTCCTCTCTCCCTAGATGGTTAGATGATTGTTGGTTGCTCTTCCATTCTTGTTGGATTAGGGTTCACTAGAATGGAAAAACAAATTTGGGTAAAACTCTAGAAATGCTTATCTGAAAAATTAACAGAACTAAGCTTTATATATGGCGGTGTTGAGGCACATAGTTGTACTCCTTTGGAAATTTAGATTTCTAGTTCTTTCGCGCTAAGCATGAAATACTCTTCCAAGAATACTCATGCACAGGCCATACACAAAGCCCTAAATAACTATTTTACCTCTGAACTCACTTAATTCCTAGCCTAAAAGGACAATCTACCATTAGCATGTTATAATTTAGGTATTGTTTGTTAATTTATTTCATATTTGAAAGGAAATAAATTTGAAACAAATTTAAATGTTAGTTATATAATTATAACTAAAATTAAACAAATTTATAAACTTATATATATTAAATGATATTACTAACTTGCTCTAATTATATATATGTTTAAAATGTTATATTTTAAAATTCAATTATCTTACATATTAATTTGATGTCTAAAAATATTATTATTTATTTTTATTTTCATTAGTATCAAAGAATAATATATAAAATAATATCGACAGTTGATGATTGTTTAAGTTAATTTTTTTGGTTTAGTAAGATGTTTTTATAGGTTTTTAAAATTATAAAAGTGTTTTAACATTTTTTTAAGCTATACAAGCAAACCCAAATTAGGCTTGAAGTCTAATCAAATTAAATGAATTGGATTTGAACAAAAAATTTGACACTCAAATAGGCAAACCCAAAATCTTAGCCAAAAAATTTAGGCTTGGACTTAAACAAGCCAAACCCAATTCAATCAATCCGATTGATAGGCCTGGTCACAATGTAAAACAATATGATGTGTTTAGCAAAACCAAATCATAACACAAGTTTCAAAAACATAATGTGGATAATGCTTAACAAAATATATCATAAAGTCTGCCCTTATGCTTGTACTCAACTAACCTATATTTATAGAACTAGCATAATCACCCATTACTTGCAAGACATTAAAGGAATTGAACAAATGATAATCACTTAGTAAGTAAGAATTACTAGTTCCTACACATCTTTTACTCTTAGCTTTTTTTGACAATTAAATTTTGCATTCCTTAACTAATGAATTTCGTTATTTAGAGTACACCTACGCACTAAACTTGGATGACATGGAATGTAATGCCTGAAAAACTTATTTAAAAACTTTTAGTGAAAGCATTTTCTTAACAAACATTTCTTTTATGAAAATATTACATAGCCGTGTCAATCAAACTAAGTTGACATAGAGATTTAGCACCATAACCACATGAGTCTCATAAGTTATTGCGGTCACAATGTAATTGAACTCATCCTAACACCTCTATGTGAGTAGACATGATAAGACTCTCATAATATCTCTTTACGGATTCTTATGATAAACTATGTAACATCTTGCTATGGGGCTACCCTATTATGAACATAGATTATTTCACAAGTGTCTTGTTGCAACAACCTTCTTAGAAAACATATTTCTTAAAAACTTCATGAGAAAAATATTTTCATGTGTCATAAATCTTTAAAACTTATGAAATTGAGTCCTACTCATATATTATGGGATTACTAGGTCCTAAACAAATACCAGGAGAACAATAGGCCTAGATGCATACTATGGGTCCTAAACATACACTACAAAATCATTAAGTCCTATATGGGTAAACAACCTAGGAAACTCAAAAAAAAAAAAAAAAAACATTTAATTGGTCACATGCATAAAAACTATGATTTTTTTTCCTTAAAATCCATTATCTTAACTCAAGCTCAATATGTAATACCCACAGATATGCTCTAAGGGCATTTTATTTATTTCTTTTACTTATGGACTGATTATAGTTGGAATAGGGTCAATAGTTTGATTTTGGCCTGTTGAACGAATGTATATGAGAGAGTATGCTTGTGGGAAGAATAAGAAAAGCAACATCTAAATATTTTTACAAGATGTACAATCGTACATGGACAAATGTACGATTGTGACACCTTGTGAACCCAATTTTTTATTTAAAGAATCATGTCATGCGAAAAGGGAGTTTTTATTTTGATTGAGTTTTCTCTTTAATTAGACTGAGACAAAGAGAGAAACATAATAGGGTGATTCTTAGATACACAAGGATCATTCGGTGACTTTCAATATTCAAAGTCATGCCATTACAAGAAAAGTCATGATTAGCATTGACCAGAATCTAATGCTAATCTGATACTAAGTCCGTTTAGTATCAAATTAGCATCAGATTCAAACTGATGCTAAAAGGCTTAATGCTAACTACATTAGTATCAAAAATAGAGTCCAATGCTAAATTATAATCGAGTTAGCATCAAACATAATTCAATTTTAATTTTTATATGATGTTATTCTGATTCTAAAATGCATAGTGATTTTCAATATCAATCTGATTCTAATGTTATCCAATGCACTTCATATTCAAATTTAAGCCGATTTAGTTTTGATGCTAATTATATCTTATTCTAATTTGATACTAAATTGCATAGTGATTTTTTATACTAATGGGTTTCAAATCTGATATTGAATTACATAGTGATTTCCAATGCTAATTCGATTCAAATCCATTACTAATCTATTGATTATTTGACTATTGCATATAATACCAATCTAATCTAGATTTCTTCTTATAGCAAATTTCATATCACATTCCAATTAGATTTCAATCTAAATCCAATGCTAATATTGTCAATTCAAGTTATCAATAATCTTAAAAATTGTCAAAGAAAGTTGGAAATTGTTTAATATAATTATATTCAAAATCTATTATAATATATTAGATATTGTATCAATACAAAATATTCAAATGATCTGTTGCAATACTATGTTCAATACATAAATTAAATTAGTTTATGAGGAATGTTCAGAGTGTCTTGGGCTTGAAGGGGGTGACTAAATCATCGTAAATGGTGTGTCCTTAAGAGGGTCTAATAAAGTTTTAAATTGTTGTCACATCTTTGCATGCATCTTTTCCCTCATTGATGCTTGCACCTATTGGGTTTTATTATGACATTGCAACATCAAATATTATAAAGTAGTCTCCAACATTGATCACATTAATTAAACTTATAGATAAAACACCAAGCTAATAAATTACACTCTCAATATAATGCAATCAAATCAATCCTATCAAATGACTGAATTTTTTTTTCTGTCATTGCACAAATCAATATATTTATATAAATTGATGTAAATTATATTACGATGTTAATTACAATAAAAAAAGTATAATGATGAACAAATAATGTATTACACTCCAAATAGAATTCATATAAACCAATTCTACCACTTAAAACTAAATTTTTTTATTTGTTGTACAACATTAATGAACAAATAATGAATTACACTTCTAGAAAAATTCATAAAGTCAGCCTAATCAAATGACAAGATTTTATGTTTCTCAGATTGCAGCAATAATATTATATGTAGACGTCTGCGACGTGGGTGAACAAAAATATATCATTGTTTGTATCAAATATTTATTAATCAAAAACTGAAATGTATTTTGTAATGATACAACTTTAAGTTGCCAGATAAGTACAAAACCTACAAAAAATTATGTCAAAATTTTTATAAACAGATATCATAAAATCCACGTACAAGAATAAGGAACAGTAATATATACATATATATAATATCGACAAATATTATGCCTTTAGGAATATCAACAAACAATAAAACTGAGTCAAAACAAATACATAGAATACATTTTATGGTTGATTTTTATTTTGGGGCTATGATTGTAAAAAGGTTATATAAATTTGATGGAAGATATAATTAACAAATAAAAATGTTAGGAACTCAAATATTTTGGTATCATAATTAGATTTAGTCCGGTTTTTATTTTCTTCAATCAAAACTAGTTTAATTTTTCTATTTAACATAACTTGAAGTGTATTTGATATCCTCATTTTGGGGGAGTGAATAATTTTCTTCAAAAAAGTTTATTTAGACAATGTAGTATATCTAATTTTAGTTGTCTGCAAATGTTTCTATTGAGTTTTACTCAGATTATAATTATCATATAAAGATTATTTATATTATCAAATTTTCTATTGCGAACGTCAAATTTTAGTTGTCCCAATCTACAAAAGTAAGAATATGTCCAAAATTCCATTATAATATCTATGGTAGTTCTCTAAGATAAAGTTCAGTGCAAAGAAGATCATTCGTTTCTCTTTTGATGGTAATTACTGTATTTGACTCTGTAACCTCGGAATGGACTTATACTTACAGATTGGAGAACCTCAATTGCAAGGAAAAGAGCGTTGGATACAGTTTAGACCAGGCGGCAAAATACTTTGGGAAAAAGAAGAATATACTCTTATGATGAGCTTAATTAATTATGATAGAGAACAGAAGCTAGGCACTAAAGCATCCATTTCTACTAGTTTTTTCATTAGATTTTGATATCCAATCAATAATCATCAAAAGAAAATAATCAAACTTATTAGAATCATAGTTAAAATCAAACACACAGTATATGAAGGCAATAGTGAACATTTCCTTGAGGGATGCAACTCAGGATAAAAGAGTACTGATGACGAAGAAAAGTTTTCTTTAACGCCTTGTTATTATGAGTAATGCCAGTATCAGTGACTTTCCTTTCAAAGTAAGAGTCTAGCCACTCTTTCATACATTAAACTTATTTCTTAAAATTTGAAAACAAAGGTTATAAACTAATCATTTACAAATAATAACAATAACAATAACAATAATAATAATAATAATTATCATTCAACCAGACCATAAAGACTATAAATCAATATAAAATAAACAAATCTTCAAATAAATCCAGCAGATAGATTGATTAAGTCATGTTCATCTTATTAACCTACTGAAATATTGAAGAATGAACTTAGTTTTTCAATTCTAAATATTTTAATTCTTTGTCGTTTTAGGGTGAGTTTAGGGTTGTTTATTTCTACCATTATCACTTGTTTCATAAGCAAATAACCAAAATGTGTTTGGTTAAATAGTGTTCAGACATTGTCGTAGGTTATTGACAACTTGTGCACCTTACTGACTTTGTTTAGATTAATTCTGTTATGGTTCCAGTTGAAATCATCTTCGCAAATAGACTATCTTGGTTGGTATGTGCCGCTTGTTTTTATTTATTTTTATTTAGAACTATATATCGATCTTGTTAATTCTCACTCTCTTAGGCAAACTGGAGTTTCAAGTGTTACTGATTTCATTATCTGTTTGACCATGATGATTTGAGCAAATAAACCTGATAAATGCAGGTTAAATTCTGGAAATCAAGCATCGCTTATGATATTTGTCTTATAATGTCACCCACCTACGCTACTGTATTCATCTGAATAGTTTTTTAGTACAAATCACATATTTTAATCCAGAATCAAACAGAGTCAACAAACATGTACAATAAAGAGCATCACAGTTAATTTGCAAGAACCTGCACATATAGTTATTTGAACCAAAAATCTCCAATGCGACCAATATAACAAATGTATAGATTAAACACAGCAACTTTAGCTAACCAATTCAACGGACATATCTTACTGAAAAAGGAGCTCAAGTAACATATTGCATATGACCAGTTTAATTTCTCCTACGGAACAGAACGGCCAGCGGATGAAAAAAAACAAAATCTGAAAAAAAAAAATTAATCCAAAACCATGGCTCTTCACAGTAACAGAAGGGATCATATTGCTTTGCAAATCTTGTGGATGAAAAAAAAAAAAATCGAAAACTGAATAAAATTAATCGAAACTGAAGACATACCTTGATGTAGACGAAAGGAATGAAGATCGCTGTAAAAATTGCAACTGAGATGCTGAAGAAGGGAAGTAGAGTTCGGAATTAGAATCAGACTATAATTGAAATCAGAAATAATTCGATTCTAATCTGAATCAGGAGAAAATTGACAATGTTACTTAACATGAAATTAAAATAAGAATATAGTCCCATTCTCATTAGAATCAGAATTATACCGATTCTAAGTTTTTTAATTTAAATTCGATTCTATTATTTTTTCAATTCTAATCTCATGTTAATCTGATTTTGTTTTGTATCGGATTTGGTCTGATGCTAAATATCCGATGCCAAAAATACTTTTTCTTGTAGTGGTGGGTTTCTTTCTCCCTTGATTGAATGAAGCCTTAAACCAGGTAAGTGGAATGAAATCCCCCTCTATTTTATTCTGATGATTAATAGCAATGTAGATAGAGTGAAATTGATTTGAATGTAATATTTGATTGATCTTCATTACCCATTAAAAATATATACATGCCTATAGATATATGTATAAATAGATATATGTATACTAACTAATATTGGTGTATCATTTGATTGAGAATTTGAATGAGTTGGTGATTTCTTTTGACTTATTAACATGTTGTATGTTGGGTTGAGATGATATATAATAACCTGATGTTATAATGGTAATTTAGGATGAAAATTGGTGAGAAAAGTGAGAATTTATGTATAGAAATCAAGATAAGTGATTTTTGAGAGTAAAATGGCCATCTAAAGATTTTATTTGATTTGTACATGTGTCATCTCTAAAGGTTGCCATGTGAATAGTATACAAAGATGCAAAAATTTTTATTTTCTGTCATACATGACCATGCGTCTTGGGATACATGATTGTCTATGAGCGTGTTTCGGTATGACTATATAAAACATATTTTAGTTTGAATTCCACATAATTTTCATTCTCAAATTTTTTAAGTTCTTAAGAGAGCTTTCACTAGAGAGCAAATAGGGAGAGAAGAAGCAAGCTAAGGCTTGATCTATAGTTGGAGAAAGATTTAGAGAGAGTGTGTGTATTCCTAAACTTCAAGTAAGTGTCTCATAGCTCTTTCTTGTTTGATCTTGTTCTGTGATGCGTTATTAATGTTAATTTGTTGTTCAAGCATGATTTGATGATGATTAATGGTTAATTGTGGTGAATTAATGATGATGACAAAGAGCATGATGAGAATTGTGGATTAAATAACCTTAAATTACTTAGATCTAGGTTCATTACTTATCATTTATGTTGATTTGTGTACAATTGTGAAGTACTGCTTCTAGGTATGTAGTTGATTTCATTTTGGCATGATTTTAATGATGATTAATGGTTTGTAATGTTGTGAATTTTTAGAAACATGTTTAGGTCATTTATGTGTTTTGAATTGATGAAAATGAGTTATGATTCGTTTGATGAGAATTTTGGTGATAATTGATGGATATATGAGATATTTATGAATGATATTAAAGTTGTGATGTTGCGGCTTTGAGATAAGAGTGTAATGAAGCTTATTTCCCATAGATCCGTGGTTGTTTGGCCAAAATCTGTAGTGGCAGAATATGACACATGACCATGCATTTGAGAAGGTGCATGATCGAGTGGTCATATTTTGCAATGTCATGAACTTATATGTTATGCATAATGACTAGTGAAGTGTGGTATTATGTTATTTGAGACACGATCATGTGATGTTGAATCACAGTCATGTACATGTGTCAGTTCCACGTGAGTTGAGGAATTTAGGGAGAACATGGTTGTGTGACACTATTATGTACAATTGTGCAACATGAAAATTACAAAATAATTAATTAAGACATTCACTAATAACTTGAAGATTTTAGGTAAATTTGTAATAAAGGAAACTACAAAAAGATTATTTAGAATAAAGTAAAGAAAAATTATAAGTTTAATAAGAAGAAAAAAAATATAAAGATTATAAGGAAAATAAATATTTATTAAGATAAATCATAATAATAAAACTAAGAAAATCATAACCTTTAATACATGATCAACATTACATGACATGACATGTCAAAATAATGTTTTTAAGAAAGAAATATTTTATACATACAAGTTTTAAAAGTAGAAAACTTGATGTTCTAGACATCTTTTTGGGGTGGATATGAGGGGCTATTTATGGGTTCGCATGCCTGTTAGAGAGGAAAATTAGCTTCTATTAGAGAGCACATAGTCATTGATTAAGCTCGTTAAAGAGAGTGTTGGTCATGCATCAGTTAAACTCATATGATGGAGGTGCCAAATCCCTGCATTTATCAGTCTGATTAGCACAAATGTTTTATGAATGATTTTATGAAAAAAACAATTTCAAGAAAAGTTTATGACATGTTTTATGATGAGATATTTGGATTGATTATAAGTTTTTGAAAAACCTTAATAGCTAGAGAAATAATACTAGAGGGGGGTGAATAGGATTATTAAAAAAATCTAAAGCAATAATCACAACAAAAACAATAACAATCACAATGCATAATAAAGAGAGAGAGAGTTTAGAAATTGCTCAGCCAAATTTATAGAGGTTCGGAGCTTTGAACACAAGCCTCCTACGTCCTCTTCCTCAATCAAACCCGATTGAAGTTTCCATTATCTTCCAAACCCGAAGATACAATAGTTTTTTTTTCAATAAGGGAATTTCGCCCTTTTTACAGTAGAGATATTGATTAAGAAAGTGATTGTTTTGCCTCTAACTAGGCTGAAAATCCAATATTGAACACAAATCTCTCAAGTGTAGGAATGTATAAGCTTTTAGAGAGAGAGGATAATCAAAGAGTGAAGAACAAATAGAGTCAATAGCTTGATTTATGCAATACGTTTTCTAACCTTATTCACTTCAAATGAGTCTCCTTTTATACTCAATTTATTGCCTAGAATAGCAAGGAGCCGTTTTGTTAGCTTTGTATCCATTGAAGTGGTTGAAAATGAATGCTCTGCAACAAATTTTCTAGGTGTACGGTCATGCTCTTTGAGTGCACAGTCATGCTTGCTGCATTTATTACCTCGATCAAACTCCCAACGGTCGAATTAAAGATTAGCGCTAATGGTGCACAGTCGTATGCCTTTGACGCACGGTCGCGCTTTAGCCCTTCATGGTTTTTGCTCAAAATTTCAGAGGCTCACACGACTTGGCTGCACGATGAACACACTGACAGCACACGAGAATTTTTTTGCTAGCGCATGGTCGTGTGCCATATCCGTAAGATCATATGTCTGTTGTGTGCCTATAAGCTTCCTGCACGATCAGCCTTGCACGACATCCTTGGTAGTGCTCTTCACTTGTCATCACACACAGTTGTGCATCTACTATATGCACGGTCGTGCGTTGACTGCGTTGCTTTGACTTGATGCACGTCTTCATTGCATGACTTGATCTCCCGTGTTCTTCATGCATCACGCATACAGTCGTGTCTTTGACTTTAAAACTTTGACTATACACGGGCATACTACACAGTCGAACTGATGGTGCTTTAACCGTGCTGAGCATGCACACGATCGTACATCATGAACACACGCCTGTGTTGGTTCTGAGAATTTTCTTCAGTTTTTCACAGAACCTCGTATGGTCAAGTGCACGGTCACCTGTTTTGGACACACGAGGAACCTTTTGGTTAAGCACGCTCGTGCTACAATAGCACACGGTCGTGCGAGACCTATAACCTGCAAAATAAAACTTTTTCTCCCTTCTTTTGTCATGAATTACTTCATGCAAGGGATTAATTAGCAAGTTAAGCATATTTTTATCATCATCAAAACATCAAGGGTTCAACAATCTCCCCTTTTTGATTGACAACAAAAATATATTGATAATTTGTAAAATTGAATATGAACTAAGGATTAGAAAATGCTCCCCCTCACTTTAAGCACTCCCCCTTAATTTGAGCTTTAATTACCAATGTGTTAATATCAATTTTAACATGCTTTTTACCTTATTCTCCCCCTTTTTTGCCATTAATCAAAAAAAATTTGACATAGTCTCCCTTGTTTTTGGATATTTCCCAAAACAAACAATCGCAACAATTACACTCCAATATATCAACAATCAATCATCCAACTACTTCAATACACCAAATCATCAATCAATAGCAATCATCAATATGAATCAAAACATCAATATAATTTAAAACATTAAGAGAGTTTAAAAGATCAAATCAAGATAAGTCATAACAATATATAGAAAAAATTCATATGTTCCTCAATGATGATTTTTTAAGAAAAGATGCAAATGCAAATGGACATTAAAGGCTCAGGTGGTATAGGAGGCTACTGGTGAAGAGGAGGTTGGTTCGCCATTTCATCCAGAACATCAACTCGAGACTCAAGTAGTGCAATGGGGTAGACATATCCTCCCGGAATGCTTGAAATTCTTGTCGATGGTCTCTAACATCACTGGCGAGCCAATCCACTTTCGCATCTATTTGTTTGGTTAACTCAAGAAGCACTTGAAGCCTTGAAGGCGATTGAACTTCTGGACCCGCTTCAATACAGACTCATCTTCCCCGACGAGCACTAGTTTCTACTATGGAAGGAGTAGCAGATGGTCCAACTGAAGGCTCGTGGTCACAACTACAACAGGCAATCTCCACCCGTTTTCACCATCCTTTTCTATTACCCACATGCGATAGAGAGCGTCGACATTGAGCATATGGGATTCTTTAAAGGTGATCCAAAACTCTCTGTATCCGTCAATTGTTATGCCCAACTTTTCAGCGATAAAAGTAATAATCATACTAAAGTCAATAGAAACCTTTTCGTTATCGCTATGGGACTGGATATCATTGAATTTGTTGATAATCCAGCGAGCCGTATCAAGTTGATGACCATTCACAGCAGCTTCCATTACTACCATGTCACGAACACTAATGTTTCTATTCGTGTTCGTACGGGTATTCAGTGTATATATGACCATTCGATGAAAGATTCTTAGTGCCGGATTAACCAAAGTTGAAGCCTTCACCTTTTGAGCCTCGTAGTATCCAGAACCGCTGAGTAATATCCAAACTGCTTGAGATCTCAGCTCATGGGGAAAGTCCAGAATACCCTCAACATTACACTGTAGCCATTCACCCAATTGTTCAGTGAACACTGTCCAATCACTATTTACCAGTCGAAAATGCATAGTGTGATTAGTTATAATTCCTCGCGAATCCTTTTTAAGTGATAAGGAACTATAGAATTCATATACTAAGTTTTCATACGCATCGTTTCTCATATAAAATATTCCATTCAACCTAGCAACATTAACTAAAATTGTAACCTCATTCAACAATCCAATTTCCCTCAGAATTCTTCTATCCAAACATCTACCAACATATATTGACTTTTTCATAAACTTGGATAGAAGTACCTTTTGTTGTCGGGATGAACTAACAATTCCGAACGGATTTTTTGCCCTTGTAGAGCTCCTGGAAGGTCCGAAACGCATTGGAAGCTTCATTTGAGGAGGCATTGTGATTTAGGTTAAAAATGGATTGAAATTGGGAATTTTGGATGTGCTTTTGATGAAAAACAATCTCAAGCGATGAGAAAATGTGAAAGAAACTTGTAAAAACAAGTTTAAAAGCAAATGACAGCAAGAAAAATGAGGAAATTTAATGAAAATTTGAGAGAAAAATTTGAGAAATCGTGGCTAGGGTTTGAGTTTTGTGTGAAAATTGAAAAAATGAAACAAATCTGCTTATATAAACCCGAACGCACGACCGTGTTGCTCTTCCACACGATCGTGTGTCACCCTTATTTTTGGGGTGTTCCCAATTCTGCACGAGACAGTTACACAGTCATGTTTGTGCAAAAAATTCGAAAACAATTAAATTTTTAAATCGCATACTCGTGTGGTTTTTCGTGGTATGCATGCAGTTTGACAGCGAATTCTAAAATAAAACGCACGGTCATGTACATTTGAACACACAGTCATGTGTTTATGCAGGAGCACTCCCGTGCATAATTGTAACACACGGTCGTGTGTGACCAAAATCACACAGACCTGCAGTTTTCAGAAATCTGTAAAATTTTAAGAATGCATGCACAAAATACCTCAAGTCATGAAAACTTGGATATTTTGATTTAATGAGGTTTTGTTATCTGAATTCAGTTGTCGATTGATGTCAACTATAAAATTACATTGATTCGACTCGAATTCACACTCAATGCAAACTCATACAAACATATATATATATATATATATCCAATTATTTACATTCAACCATTTGCATATACTCAATCAATAACATACATCCAATGACATATATGTACATCCAATCATGCAATCAAAACATCAAACAATTATCATGTAAGCATTAAAAATGGAATTCTTAGACACTTATTTGACTTGCATCAATCATTCCAAGCTCCCTCCTTATATAAGCAAACTTCTCTTTTTCTAGAGGCTTGGTAAAGATATCAGCTAGCTGGTGGTTAGTGTCAATAAATTCAAGCATAATATCACATTTGCTAACATGATCACGCAAGAAATGATATCTAATATCTATGTGTTTTGTTATAGAATGCAAGATAGGATTTTTCGAAAGTTGTATAGCACTAGTATTATCACAAAATATAGGAGTTTTTCCTTTCTCGAAACCAAAATCTGAAAGTTGCTGTTTCATCCAAAGAATTTGGGCACAACAACTAGCTGCAGAAACATACTCAGCTTCCGTAGTAGAAGTTGCAACCAAATTTTGCTTTTTCAAAAACCATGAAACTAACATGTTTCCTAAAAATTGACATGTACCACTAGTGTTTTTCCTATCTATTTTGCAACCTCTAAAATCAGTATTTGAAAAGGCACGTAATTCGAATGTTGAGTTCTTAGGGTACCATAATCCAACATTTGGTGTTCTCTTAAGATATCTCAAGATTTGTTTTACTGCATTCAAATGTGATTCCTTAGGATTTGCTTGGAATCAAGCACACATACATACACTAAACAAAATGTCTGGCCTAGATGTAGTTAAATATAGCAATGCACCTATCATGCTTCTATATGTCTTTGTATCAACATTTTTACCTCCCTCATCCTTGTCAATCTTTGTTGAAGTGCTCATTGGTGTTGGTTGCTCCTTGGCCTCATGCATATTGTGTAGGACCCGCCGCCACGAGTATCCTTGCTGCTGAATAATATGGGGAGCTTTTATTAATAATCTGAAAACTCGGGTACCCGCAAAGGGAATCCTACGAAAACAAATAAAACTGAAAATGCTATACAATCTGAATACAATACATTCTGAATACATGTAGAAGCTGAAATACATAAACTAAAATATACATTGTCCTTCTGTACAATGGGCCCAATGGCCTTTTTCATATATATACAAACTGTTTATGTACAACTGGTTACATAAACATTTACAAAACGACCACACAGGTCCAAAACTGAAAAGTACATATTGAGATCGTGGTGTAGGCCCTCTATGTCAGCCTCGATCCACCCGCTCCTCGACCACAGTATGAACACTTGAAAAGGATGAAAGAAGGAGGGGGATGAGTGATAAAAATCACCCAGTAAGCGCTCCTTACTTCCCTCAACCCAAGCAAGCACAAACAATCACAAACATACCTGGCCTCGGCCCTATTCACACATCTATATGCTTGCTGGAATCTGAAACTGCTTTACTGATTATCATTCATTCACTGATATCATTATTATTCATGTCATGATGTGTATGTCATGTCATGCTACTAAAAATACTGTGGATGCATGCATCTGAATAACTGAATATCTGAATCTACCCGTAAGTACCTGTTGTGCTGATCAGACTTGGTGAACACAGGGATTCGACATCCTGGCCATGTGGGTTGAACAGTCTAGCTACTGGCTAGAAAGCTGAATAATAACTGCTGGACGATCTGACTGGTGTCAGAAGGCTAAAACTGAAATGCTGTTGAACATTCTGATTGGTGTCAGAAAGCTGAATCCCACAGATGCCCCCTCGAGTTTACCCTATACTCTTACCCGTACATTGGGTTCTGAAAACTGAATACTGCTGAATTCAGATTCCTTGATCCTTTCTGAAGCTACATGTCGTGCTATGATATGCATATGCAGCTTTATTAATTGAATTCATGCTCATCTGATGCTTATCTGAAGCATTTTAATCATTAAACAAGTTTCTCATACTTAATTTCTCATTTTCAATTCTTTTTCTGAAAAACTGCAAGTGCACGGGTGTATGGGCAAGGCACACGGGCGTGCATGGTTAAGGCACACAGGCGTGTGCCTGGATGCACGGGACTGGGCGTCGGTCATGCGTCTGGCCGTGCAAGCTACTGGAATTTCTGGAAATTCTTCTGAAATAGTAAGCACATGGGCGTGTCCCTCAGGATACACGGGTGTGTGCCTGGAATTCTGGCCGTGCACACAGCATGCACACAAGCGTGTGTTCTGGAAAACAAAGGCACATGGCCGTGCCATGCAGGCACACGGTCGTGTGTCTTGTTCTTCAACAAGAACACCCGTCTGGAAAAGCATAAAATCCTCAACCATTCCATATTCAATCCTCAATTCACTTCAAACACACAATTCCAGCACCTCAATAAACATATTTGAAGCATCAAACTCGACATGCATCAACCACACATCAATCCACCATGGAAGCATATCAATTTCTCTCTCTAAACATGATCAAGCTTGCATGCAAGGTGCAAAGATGGAAACTCATCATCCCATTCAACATGCAACATCATATAATCATTCCCAACATTCATCAACATGCAAAGAACTCATTCATGGCATCAAAATTCACAAAGCAAGCCGGGAAACTCAAGGAAAAGTAAGCGAACACTTACCTCGCGCCATTACCTCTGAAAGCTTTCTCTATCAACTATTCTCTTGGCTCTCTCACCGGATTGGGAGCTACGGGAGGCTGGACTTCCTCTCTAATGTTAGGAGCTGCAAATGGAAAAGAGAAACTTTGGCTAAAAATGAAGGCTAGGTGAGAAAAATGTCTAAGTCTCACGGCTCTCATATTTATATAATCACATACACGGGCGTGCATCAAAGGTGCACGGGCGTGCACAAGGGAAAATGGACTTAATCTATTTCCCACTCACTCACCTGATCGAATCCTTCCGTAAGGATTCACACGAAAGCCACACAGGCTCTGGAAACTTACTAACTCACCCCTGAACTCATCTAGACTCCTAATCTATTTCTGGATTTCGTTTCTAACCCCAAAACTCTTACCCTAAGGGCATTTCTAACCTGGGATGCTACATATTGAACCTTTTTATAAGGTCTTGAGTGTACTTTGATTGAGTGAGCAAAGTTCTTTCCTTCATTTGTTTGATTTGTAGCCTAAGGAAGTAATTGAGCTTTCCCATCACGCTCATCTCAAATTCTCTCTGTATCATCTTAGAAAACTCTCTACATAGAGATTCATTAGTAGCACTGAAGATGATATCATCAACATAGATTTGAGCCACTAAGATATCTTGCTTATGTTTCTTAATAAATAAGGTGGTATCCACCTTTCCTTTTGAAAAACCATTTTCAATCAAGAAAGAACTTAATCTTTCATATCAAGCTCTAGGAGCTTGTTTCAAACCATAAAGAGCTTTCCTTAGTTTAAAGACATGATTTGGAAAATTTAGATTTTCAAAATTGGGAGGTTGTTCTACATACATCTCCTCTTGAATGAAACCATTTAGAAAAACACTGTTAACATCGATTTGAAAGAGTTTGAAATTTAAATAACATGCATAAGCAAACAATATCCTAATTGCCTCTAGTCTAGCTATGGGGGCAAAAGTTTAATCGAAATCAATACCGTCCTCTTGAGAGTAGCCTTGGGCAACTAGTCTAGCCTTGTTTCTTGTAACAATTCCGGATTCATCCACCTTGTTTCGGTATACCCATTTTGTGCTGATGGTGGGATGATCCGTTGGCCTAGGAACTAGCTCCCATACTTGGTTCCTCTCAAATTGGTTCAATTCTTCTTGCATGGCCAACACCCAATTCTCATCATTCAAAGCTTCATCTACCTTCTTAGGCTCCATTTGTGACAAGAATGCCACAAACTCACAAGTATTTTTGATTAAAGCTCTTGTCCTTACCCCTTGGGTTGGGTCACCAATGATCTTTCCTTCTTTAACTTCATCTTTCACTCTTGGGAAGGAAATCTCCTTTTGCACTTCTTGTGGTTGCACAAGCATGTCATCTTGGGGTGCTTTTACAGTTTGAGTCTCTTTTTCCTTAGGAGTGGGGCCATCATTTAGCTTGAGATATTCTATAAGTTCCACCACTTCATCATCATTTGACCTATCTACACACTTAGAAGAAGACTCATCAAATAACACATGTATAGATTCTTCAACAACAAGTGTCCTTTTGTTGAAGACTCTATACGCTTTAGAGGTGGAAGAATATCTTAAGAAAATTGCTTCATCCGATTTAGCATCAAATTTTCCTAAGTTATCCTTTCCATTATTGAGTACAAATCATTTACAACCAAATGGATGAAAATATGCAATATTAGGCTTTTTCCATTTAAATAATTCATAAGGAGTTTTCTTAAGGATTGGCCTAATCATAGCTCTATTAATGATATAACATGAAGTGTTTATGACTTCTCCCCAAAAGGATTTTGGCAAATCATGCTCATACAACATTGTCCTAGCCATTTCTACTAAAGTTCTATTTCTTCTCTTAACAACTCCATTTTGTTGAGGTGTCCTAGGGGCTGAAAAATTATGTTCTATGCCATGCTCATTACAATATGCTTCAAAATCTGAATTTTCAAATTCTTTCCCATGATCACTCCTAATGCAAGTAATTGCATAACCTACTTGGTTTTGCAATTTCCTAATGAATGACACAAACATTTTAAAAGCATCATCTTTATGTGCAAGTAGCAAAACCCATGTAAACCTTGAAAAATCATCAACTATTACAAAACAATAACGTTTTCCTCCTAAGCTCATGGTTTTAAAAGGTCCACATAAGTCTATATGCAATAGTTGAAGTGGTCTAGATGTAGAAACAAAATTTTTACTTTTAAAACATGTTCTTGTTTGCTTTCCTAAGGCACATGCATCACAAATTCCATCCTTTTTGAAGACAAGTTTTGGCAAACCTTTAACTAAATCCTTTTTAGATAATTTTTCCAAAACATCAATGCTTGCATGTCCTAATCTTTTATGCCACAACCACATGTCTTCCTCCTTGGTTGACATGAGACATAAATCAATTGATGCAACGTTATGTAAATCAATGACATACACATTTGAATGCCTATGTCCTATGAATGCAATATTGTTAGTGCTCTTATCAATAATTTCACAACACAAGGCATGAAAGCACACTTTGAAACCTTTATCACACAATTGGCTAATACTTAGCAAATTATGTTTAAGGCCTTCAACATGCAAAACATCATTGATCGTAAGATGGGAGTTACCTATGGAGCCAATTCCAACAACCTTTCCCTTTGAATTATCTCCAAAGTTTACATTTCCTCCATCCTTTTCCTTTAACGATGTGAAGAGGTTCTTGTTTCCGATCATATGTCTTGAACATCCACTGTCCAAGTACCACTTGCTTGACTTCTTTCTCTTCACCTCCAAGCACACCTACACAAGACATATATTTAAGTCTTCTTTGGTACCCAAATGGTTTTGGGTCCAGGAAGGTTAGTCTTAATTGTCTCTTTAGGAACCCAAACCATTTTTATTCTATAAGGTTTGCCATTCATAATTGGACATTTTCTAATAGTATGTCCAAGATAAGAGCAATATTTACATTTTATTTCAATGGCTTGAGGCCTTTTTAAAGGTTTATGGTTGTTTATAAAGGGATTGCCTCCATTGTATCCTAAACCTTCTTTATTTAATCCATTTCTTTGAGATGCAAGCATCTTATCCAATCTTTTAGTTCGTATCTTAAACTTTTCTAGGATTTCATTTGATTTACTTAGGTTAGCTTTCAACTCATCATTTTCTTTCTTAAGTGACTTCAAATTGTTTTCAACATTAGTTTTCTCATCTAAAGCATCTTTACATTCATTTTCAGCTTTTTCTAAACTTAACTTCAAACCAATAATTTCTTTCTTTAACATTTTATTCCTAGAGCTAACATTTTTAAATTCTAATAATAAAGAGTCAAAAGCATCTTGTAATTCATTAAAAGAGCATGAATTGGATTCACATACCTCTTCATCCTCTGAATCGCTTTTGGCCATAAAACACAAGTTGGCTCTGTCCTCTTCATCACTATCATCACTACCACTCCAAGTGGCAGCTAAGGCTTTCTTCTTGAATCTTTTCTCAGCATTCTCTTTCTTCTTTTTCTTAAGCATTGGACAATCTTGTTTAATATGTCCAGACTTTTTGCATTTGAAATAAATGACTTCATTGTCATTATCTTATTTTTCTTTCCCTTTAGGTTTGAAGTTGCTTCTCCCTTTCATCCTCCTATTCTTTGACAAGAATTTTCCAAATCTTCTTGCTAGTAGGCTGACATCCTCCTCATCTATGGAGGATTCTTCTTCTTCTTCTTCCACAGCTTTCAAAGCAATGCTTTTAGTGTTTTTGCTCTCATCCTCCTTCGGTTTCCTCTTCATTTTGAAGGTGAGTAGGCTTCCAATTAATTCATCCATCCTCAATTTTGTTAAGTCTTTGGATTCTTCTATTGCAGTCACCTTCATGGTCCAAGATTCCGGCAAGGACCTCAATACCTTCTTCACCAATTTTACATTCTCAAATCTCTTCCCCAATCATTTCAAATCATTGACTAAGTTCGAAAACCGTTTATACATATCTGTTATATTCTTGTTTGCCTTCATCTGGAATAGCTCGTATTCCCTAAACAATAACTCAATCTTAAGATTCTTTTACTTGACTCGTTCCTTCATGTGTGGTTTGTAGGATAGTCCACACTTCCTTGGCTGATTCGCATGATGATACCTTATTAAATTCTGTAGAATCCAAAGCACAAAATAAGATATTAATGGCCCTAGCATTTAAACTCAATAATTTTTCATCTTCATCACTATATTCATTTTCATCTTTGGGTAAGTTTGTTCTAGGGTCTATGGGAACAAAATTTCCATGTTCAATTATTTTCCACAACTTGTAATCTATTGACCTTATATGTAATCTCATTCTAATCTTCCATTGAGTGTAATTTACACCACAAAACAATGATGGCCTAGTTGTGCATTGTGCCTCATTAAAAACAGGTGTAGAAGTGCTAGCCATTTCTCTATATGGATTTTTTACTCTAAAACTCGTTAGATTTTGAAAATTTCCTAGAGACCTGCTCTGATACCAATTGAAAATCCTTAATAGCTAGAGAAATAATACTAGAGGGGGGTGAATAGGATTATTAAAAAATCTAAAGCAATAATCACAACAAAAACAATAACAATCACAATGCACAATAAAGAGAGAGAGAGTTTAGAGATTGCTCAGCCAAATTTATAGAGGTTCAGAGCTTTGAACACAAGCCTCCTACGTCCTCTTCCTCAATCAAACCTAATTGAAGTTTCCACTATCTTCCAAACCCGAAGATACAATAGTTTTTTTTTCAACAAAAGAATTTCGCCCCTTTTACAGTAGAGATATTGATTAAGAAAGTGATTGCTTTGCCTCTAGCTAGGCTGAAAATCCAATATTGAACACAAATCTCTCAAGCGTAAGAATGTATAAGCTTTTAGAGAGAGAGGATAATCAAAGAGTGAAGAACAAGTAGAGTCAATAGCTTGATTTTTGCAATACTTTTTCCCATAGTTTTATACTCCTTTTATTGCCTAGAATAGCAAGGAATTGTTTTGTTAGCTTTGTATCCGTTGAAGTGGTTGAAAATGAATGCTCTGCAATAAATTTTCCAGGCGCACTGTCATGCTCTTCGAGTGCACGGTCGTACTTGCTACATTTATTGCCTCGATCAGACTCCCAATGATCGAATTAAAGATTAGCGCCAATGACCCCTAGGGCTTGGCCTAGCGGTAAGAGCCTTGGCCAACCCTTGTGGTGGCCAGGGTTCAAACTGCAGTGAAGTCAATAACCCTTGATTTACCCGGTCTGTGGTTGTAGGTCTAGGTGGTCACAGGCCCCCGGGTTTAAACTATCCGATCAGTTAGGGTTGACCGACTGGTATGGATAGGGGTTCCCAGGTTATCAAAAAAAAAAAAAAGATTAGCGCCAATGGTGCACGGTCGTGCTTCAACCCTTCATGGTTTTTGCTCAAAATTTTAGAGGCTCGCACGACTTGGCTGCACGACGAACACACTGGCAGCACACGAGAATTCTTTTGCTAGCGCACAGTCGTGTGCCATATCCACATGATCGTGTGTCTGTTGCATGCCTATAATTTCCTGCACGATCAGCCTTGCATGACATCCTTGGTAGTGCTCTTCACTAGTCATCACACACGGTCGTGCGTTGACTGCATTGCTTTGACTTGATGCACGGCTTCATTGTACGACTTGATCTCCCATGTTCTTCATGCATTACGCACACGGTCACGTGCTCCAAATGCGCACGGTCGTGTCCTTGACTTTGAAGCTTTGACTATACACGGTCATGCTGCACGGTCAAACTGATGGTGCTTTAACCGTGTTGAGCATGCACACAGTCGTGCATCATGAACACATGCCCGTGTTGGTTCTGAGAATTTTTTTCAGTTTTTCACAAAACCTCGCACGGTCAGGCTCACGGTCTCGTGTTTTGGACACATGAGGAACCTTTTGGTCAAGCACGGTCGTGCTACAATAGCACACGGTCATGCGAGACCTATAACCTGTAAAATAAAACTTTTTCTCCCTTCTTTTGTCATGAATTACTTCATGCAAGAGATTAATTAGCAAGTTAAACATATTTTTATCATCATCAAAACATCAAAGGTTCAACAGTTTTTAAAAAAATAAATCCTTGAGACTAAGTCATGGTTTTGCAACATGTTTTATACCATGACATGACATAATCAAGGGCAAAGATAAAGTAAAAATGATGAGAATAAAGATTGAAAGACACAAATAAGATAAGACATTTATGTTTCAAGGTTAGAATTATGTATGCTAGGTTATGAGATGTTTATTGAGTGATTTGTCACTCATTCTAAAATTCCTCTTCTTATAGGTTAAGTATGTGTTGTTGAGGAGCGCTCTTAGATGGCTATGGACAAGATATTATATGTGTACATGTACAATTTCATGGATTCTATACTTTTCATATATTCATACAATTTACATTTTATGAGTACAATGTTTTGAGTTTGGGTATAGTTTACACACATTATATTTTTCCATATATTTTTATGCATGAACAACAAAAGAGGTTTTTTAGTTTATATTAATAAATGTTTAACGCTTTTGCCAATGCATGTATGATTAAGTATGTATGTTTGTAATGCTATTTTATATATGTGTATATATATACACACACACACACAGAGATATATATATACATATACATGTACTCAAAGACTTTGTTTTCATAAACATGCTTAAAATCATAATCTTGAAAACTTATTATACTCGATCTAAAGATTTTATCATGAAACTTATCATAAAATCATAATCTTTCATAAAACTTCTATAAAAATCATACTTTGATTATTTACCAAAAAAAAATCATATTGAACTGATGAACATAAGGATTTGACACCCAAATTTTGTGAGTCTTAAGCTATGTAGGACTAGCACTCAAATTCTAGCAAGCTCAGTCAATGGCAATGATCAATTTCTAACGAATACTTGTTTCTCATTTCTAACAGTCATATAAACTTTCAAATGCCTCTTTGTATCCACTCTTAAAAAATGTTTTAGGAATCATTTTTCTAATTTTTACAAAACATGTAGATTCATCTTGAAGGTTCGAAAAACATGAAAATCATTTTTCTTAATTTTTTTCCTTAAAATTAGCTTAATTAGCATGTTATGTCATGAAAATACATAAAATGCATTAAATCTTATATATCTTAATGATTCTTAATTTCCTTGCGTAATTTTCTCTTAAAATTGAATTCAGATCGCTATACATAGTCATGCATTCCAAAAGCACATGGTCCTGACCCTAAAATTCCATGCTGGTGTGGAATTGAATCACCTTACAACAATGACTCTCCAATTCATGGTTGTGATGCTAGATGTCACAACACAACAACTCATCCTTTGTTGATTACATGTAATTTCATGTTATCAACCATTATATCATGCTACAATAACCAAACAGCAAGATCAGCCAAAAAAACATGCTACTAAGGTAAGTAATTCTACTTACTTGCTAACTTAGCTCTTAACTTTCTCTGATGTGATCCCAGCCCATTCCAGTAGCCCTACACTTCTTCATGTTTATGGAATGAAATCAAAAGCCAAAGGAGTCCAAGATATGAAGTCTATGGTCCAAGCCAATCAAACATGCAAGCAAATGGCCCAAGGCAACAAAGAGGTCCAAGAAGAGCTCACATTGGGCTATCCTAGCCCAACCCATGTTCATCAAGGAGAATTAGGCCCACTTACCAAATTTGGCTTCAATTTGATTCAAAGAATGGAAGATATGCAAGTTGCAAAGTCAAGGGGACATGATTCCTTTATTTAAGGAAAAGTGGCATGGCTTGTAATTAATGAAGCATGGGCTCATTTCTCATTTCAATGGCTTAGAAATTTTGTAATATTTTGTAATTTCATTTTGTTGTATTTATATTTAATATTAGGGCTTTGACCATGCCTTTAGGAAGACCATATATAAAGGCATGAAAATATTGTAAAAACTAGTTTTTATCAATATGAAAATCTCTCTCATTTTGGTTCTTGAGTTTGTCTCTTGAATTGATTTGTTTTTCCTTTATCCAAACTTTAGCCAAAGGTTTGGTGGTGGATTTCCAAGTTGGTGGCTTTGCCTTTATGCTTGGAGTATCATTTGGCTAATCTAGTAAGTATTATATGTGTTGCATGGAAAATTTATCTACTTGAACTTATAGAACTTATAGTGCTTGCCTTTGGTTTTGTTAATCTTGATGTGGTGTTGATTTGGTGATGAAAATCAGTAGATTGGGATGTTTGATGATGGTTGGAAGTGATGTGTTGAGTATTGGAAGTGATTAGAGCCTAATTTGCATGCTTAAGCTTTTGAATGTAGTTTTAGCCAATTTGATGGATTCACATCATTCTCTCTCTTTCTCTCTCTCTAAGTTTTTCTTTGACAAATCTTTGGCAAAAACTCTAGCAATCACCTTTGCTTAACTGTTTGCTCTATACTCTCTAAAAAGATCCATGTATTTTGAGAATTTGTTACAATTAAATTTAAAATAAACATTGCTTTAAATAGGTGACAACCAGCTCAACACACATGGGCATGCATCCAAGTATGCATAGTCGTGCATGGTGAGATATTTTTAAATTACATGCCAAACCTAGTTGTATACATGGTAGCCTCTTAGGTGACACATGTTTGACCTAGAATAAAGCCAAAATGACTATTTTACCTTTCATATCAATTTTAACCAAAATAAATACATAAAAATAGACTATTTTACCTAATTACCAAATTTCTAAAGAACTGGCCATTACTTTTCTCCCCTCTTATAAAAAGTTTTTCTTCAGAATTACATAAACAACTCTAAAAATCTCTATCTAAACTCAAACTTAATCTCTTAAATAGCCCTCTCATATTTTTGATTCCTGCACAACACTTTAACCAAGGAGTATCTTTATTTCCTAATGACTTAATCTAAAGATCCAAATCATCATCGACTATTCTTGATAACTCAAATGATTGGCTAACTCAATAATCTGAACCTTTAACACATATGAAGACCCACCCACATATTTTCTTATCAAGGATATGTAAAACACATTATGAATTGGTCCATAATGGTAGAAAAAGCTAATTTATAAGCAGCATTATCAACTCTTTTCAAAATCTTATAAGGTCCAATATACTAGGGAGCTAACTATCTTTTCTACCAAATCTTATAACGCTTATATGAAGTAACTTTTAGGAGTATTTTATCACCTATACAAAAATCAATCTGTCTACGTCTCTTATTTAAATAACTTTTTTGTCGATCCTAATCTTGTCTTATAAGTTGCTTAATCAACTACACAATCATCATCTGTGTCATCTCGAGACCCAATACCCAATCTAATGAATTTTTCTTATCGATCTCATCCTAATAGAGAAGAGATTTACATTTTTTACCATATAAAGTCTCATATTGTAGTGACCCCCGCCACAGACCTACTATGCACAACTGTGCATAATATTTAATAATATAAAAATATGCCTATAACAGGAATCTCTACAATAAAATTTCTGCTACTACTTAAATTTTTGAAAAAAATCTGAATGCAAAAGCTGAGAAATAAAATTTTAATATTAACAGTGATCATAAGAAGAAACTGAACATGCTTTTAAACTTCCCAGGTTGTTCATGTATAGAATATACTATCCATACAATGTATACTAAAGTATAATACACACACATAAATATGAAAACTAAATAAAGCATGCGAGCCAAAACATGCTATCTGCTGCCAAGCCATGTCCCTTAAAATCTAATAGCTGCATTGCTCCTACTCAGTCTTAGGATCATTGACTTGCAAAAAAGAAAGGAAGGGAGAGGGGTGAGTGATAAAATCACTCAACAAGCATTTCCTATCTCTAACACTAGCAAGTTTCAAGCTCAAGCTGATCTCATATCTTTTCACATTATTCTTGCTTTATGATTTGCCTATTTGCTTATTTCTTACATCTTTACTTTTTTATCTTATCTATTTTCAAGAGTGTTCTTTGTCTTTCTCTATCTTATTTCTCATGAATGTTGTACATGACATGATATGCGTGCTCTGATGTCATGTAGATGCTAAGTAGTTATAAGTTGCTTAATCTACCACACCTGATCAATCATCATCTGTGTCATCTCGAGACCCAATGCCTAATCTAATGAATCTTTCTCACTAATCTCATCCTAATAAAGAGGAGATCTACATTTTTTACTATATAAAGCCTCATATTGTAGTGACCCCCGCCATAGGCCTATTGTGCACAACTATACATAATATTTAATAATATGAAAATACGTCTATAACGGGAATCTCTATAGTAAAATATATGTTGTTGGTTAAATTTTTGAAAAAATTTGAATGCGGAAGCTGAGAAATAAAATTTTAATATTAACAATGATCATAAGAAGAAACTGAACATGCTTTTAAACTTCTCAGGTTGTTCATGTATAAAATATACTATCCATACAGTGTATACTAAATTATAATACAAACACATAAATATGAAAACTAAATAAAGCATGCGAGCCAAAACATGCTATTTGCTGCCAAGCCATATCCCCCAAAATCTGACAACTGCATCGCTCCTACTTAGTCTTAGGATCACTGACCTACAAAAGAGAAAAGAAGGGAAAGGGGTGAGTGATAAAATCACTCAGCAAGCATTTCCTATCTCTAACACTAGCAAGTTTCAAGCTCAAGCTGATCTCATATCTTTTCACATTATTCTTGCTTTATGATTTGCTTATTTGCTTATTTCTTACATCTTTACTTTCTTATCTCATCTATTTTCAAGAGTGTTCTTTGTCTTTCTCTGTCTTATTTCTCATGAATGTTGTACATGACATGATATGCATGCTCTAATGTCATGTAGATGCTTAGTTATAAAAACTTACCCTTGGGCCTTATTTTTGAAAACTCTTGTTTTTTTTTTAGAAACTCTTTCTGATATAAAACTCTAATCCGAAGATCCTGAATATATACATTTAATATAAGCTGAAATCTGTATCAAAAAGTACTGTATCTGAAAATATCTACTATGTTGGCCAGACTGATGAATATAGGGATTCGGCACCCTGGTCGTGTGAGCTCAATTCTATAATAAAACTACTTGTGCACGACCAGCACTCTCTCTAACGAGTTTGGTTAAAGACCATGTCCTCTCTAACAAACACTAGTTTTCCTCTTTAATGGGTGTGTGAACTCACAGGTGCCCCTTCGTATCCATCCCTAACTAATGTTTGAAACATCATATGACTATACTTTTGAAATACGCTCTTGGATCCTTGGATCCGTTTCTGAAAATATCTAATATGACACGTCGTGCTCAATGCTCTAATAATCATGCATGATATGCTATTATATCTTGTTATTTATATGTTTTTTGTGCTTAGGAATGGCTTAAAATTGCTTAACTTTGGTTTAAGAATGCTTTGGAGTTATTTCTCTGTTTTTCTTAAGGCATACGGGCATGCACCAGCTGACACATGGGTGCGTGTGGAGGCACACAAGGCCATGTTTAAGCCATGTCCTTGGTCGTGCTAACTTCTGAAATCAAATCTGAAAATCATAGCTGGCTGCATAGGCGTGTGGTGCGGATACACGGGTGTGCATCTAAGGCATAAGGTCGTGTACCACACTGTACGGGTGTGTAGCTGCCTAAGCACCCTCTTGTGTCTTACTTACATGGGTGTGTAAAATTGGGAATAAGCACATGGGCATGTGCATCAACTACACAGGCATGTGTTTGGATTTTCATACGCACACGGGTGTCATACAAGACCATGTTCATGCAGAAAAAAGGCCACACGGGTGTGTATCCTCGAGTACATGGTCGTATGCACAACTTTTCTTCCGCAATACACGTCTAGAAATCCTAGATTTCTCAACTTAAAACACAACCACATCTCAATCAAACATGCATATAGCAAATATATAAGCCAATAAGCATTCTCATTTCATCCATTCAACATAAAGCATGCTAAAAATCTCACCTTTCTCATAAATACATACCCAAGCACATAATCATCAAAAAATTTCATAATAATCTCATGAATCATCATCCATTGTCTCATTTCATCATCAAATCATGCTATAGCACATTCCCAACATGCAACAAACACTTAAAAGGGAACTCAAACTAGCAAATCATGCAAAACCCAAATGAAAGAGGTAAGAAATACTTACCTCTCGTTATTGCGTTTAGATCTCTCTCTCTAACAGTGTCTGAATCTCTTACTTGGTTAATGGTTGCTGGTTGGATGGTTTCTAGCCTAAGGTTTGTTGAAAAATGGAGAAGAGAAGAAAGCTGAATGGAATTAACTAGGCGAAAAATAAGAAAAACGAAACATTTATGGCACCTTTCACCTAGCACACTGGCGTGTGTCTAAGACACAGTCATATGTGCAAGGAAATCTCAATTCTCTCTCTCTTCGCACCATACATGGAATATTCTTTCTAGAATATCTATGTACAAGCCACAAAAGGCTCTTAAATGACTCTTTTACCTTTGAACCCTCTTAAATCTACTTTTTATTTGAAAATCTCTCTTTTACCCTCAGTTTTAAAGCCTAAAAGACAATTCTACCCCTGGGCTATTACACATATATTATTATAAGCAAACTCTATCAAAGGTAACAACTCAACCCAATTGGTCTTATAACCCTAGACCACACTTTCAACATATACTCTAAAATCTGATTAGTCTTCTCTATTTAACTGTTTAATTATGGATGATAAGTTATACTAAAACTCAACTTGCACCCAAAGATCTCTACCAACTCATCTAGAATGCAGACATAAACTTTGATCTCAATTTGAAAAACATATTCTTAGGAATACTATATAACTTGGCAATCTTTCTGATATAAATCTAAGCCAACTGATCCATAGACATTTTATCTCGAACAAACAAAAAATTAGTTGACTTAGTCAATTTATCCATAATCACCCATAAATAATTATAACTCTGTTGCACTCTAGAAAGCCTAGCAGTGAAATTCGTAGAGATACTCTCTCATATATGCCTAGGAATACTTAACAACTATAACAACCTTGAAGGTCTTTGATGCTCTACCCTAATCTATTGATAAGCTAAACACTTGGCCATAAAATCAATATTATTTTTTTTATACCAAACCATTAAAACCCGCCCTTGAGATCTTGATACATCTTAACACTCCTTGGATGAGCTATATACACTGCACTTTAAGTTTTAGACAAAATTCTCTATTTTAATCCCTTGTTCTTATGAATGCACACTTTATCTCTATATTTTTATACCCCATCTTTAACCTCAAAATCTACAACCAAATCATTTTTTATTTTCTAAACCATTTTCTAAGACCACTTATCAAATAGTTGTCTAACCTGAATATCATCAAATAAAGTCGACTCAATTTGTAGTCTTGAAAATCCAACTATAATAATCTCAATTTGTTCATTACAAACATCTTTCTCACTTTCTTTTGAACAAAATAAAGCCACTTTTCTACTCAAAGCATCAGCTATAACATTAGCCTTACTAGGACGATATCTTATCTCACAATTATAGTCCTTAACCAATTCTAGCCACCTATGTTACCTTATATTAAGCTTTTTTTTTTTTTTTTAATAAGAGTAATATAAACACACAAAAAAAAAAGGGCCTAGCCCTAAAGCAACCTAAGTGTGACAAGCCGAGCAACTTGCTTGTAAACAAAAGTCCACCTTTATACAACAACCTAACTACCTGAAGCACACTTGAGAGCCTATCTAAGCCTTTGCAAAGTAAGGCTTAAGAGAGCAAGGTAAAACATTAACTAATCGTACCAATGGGGATTGTCTTAATCATGAGATATATAATGATATTGCTAGCTTTCCTAAAGTTGCTTCTATCTTGTTCACTATACATCTTTCCAAGGCAAAATGCAATCAAGTAATCAAAATAACAAAAATAAACCTTCATTGCAAAACTAAAGAAAAGTGGCAACCCATAACTGAGTCCTCCTAATGAGAAAAACCACCACTTGAATGTGCCACACTAACCATACAAATGCATGTTGTTTTCATCGTTCCAAATCCACCAAGTAAACCTACAAAATAAGCTTAAAGTTACCCCCAAAAAATTGAAAAATATGCCCTAAGCCAACCATCTTTATCAAATTCTTCATGCATGCAATAATGGTATTAAGGTTACTCTTTATAGGAATAGTGCATTCAAGGATGAGAGAAGTCATAATAAACACTTGCCAATAGTGAGAAGAACCAAGGGAAGCTGGAGAAAAAGCTTAAAATTAGTAGTGAGATTTAGCCAATCATTAGTGGAAACAAAGGACTCGTGACTAAGCATCCATCTTAAGTACCCTTTCTATATAATCCTAGTAGCCTTAAGATTGAGCCAAATAGCTTTAGAGTGGGTATTCATGTCACCAATCCAGTATTAAGCTCCTTATGTAAAAGAAATACCTCAAACTTTTATGGTCATAATGGACATTACACTTAATACTATACAAATAATACCTTCAAAATTTTAAAGCAAATACCACTATAACTAGCTCCAAATCATGTATGGATACCTCAGTTCATAATCTTTTAACTGCCTCAAAGTAGAAACTATCACTTTACCACTCTATATCAAAATTGCTCTAATACCATGATGAGAAGCATCAGTACAAATATCATAATCTAATCTCTCCTCAAGCAAAGCCAAAAAAGAGCTCTAGTCTTTATCCTTTAATTGTTGAAAACTAGCCTCACACTTATCACACCACTTGAGGAGAACTTCCTTTCTTATCAAAGCAATGAGTAGCCTAGCCAATTTAGCAAAATACCTCCTATAATAACCAGTTAACTAGAAAAAACTTTTGACTTCCTTAACTGTTCTCGACCTTTGCTATTTTAACACAACCTCAACTTTACTTAGATCTATAAAAATACCATCAATCAAAACTACATGACCAAGAAATGTCATATTATCCAACAAGAACTAACATTTAGAAGATTTGGCATACAACTAATTTTCTCTTAACTTTTGTAACATATTCTCTTTACTCCTTGAATACACCAAAATATCATTAATAAACACCACTATAAATTTATCATAGCAATATTAAAATCTTCTATTTATCATATCCATGAACACAGTTAGAGCATTAGTCAAACTAAATGACATTACCACAAACTCATAATAGCCATATCTTATTTAGAAAGTAGTCTTAGATACATTCTTATCAATAAGTCTAACTTAATACTCATACCTTAAATCAATCTTAGAAAACACCACTGTTCCTTTTAACTAATCAAACAAATCATTAACCCTTGGCAAACGATACTTATTTGTAATAGTCACTTTATTTAGCTCCTTATAGTTGATACATATCCTCATCAAACCATCTTTTTTTTTATACAAACAAGATTGGAGCACTTTATGGAGAACAACTTAACCTAATAAACACCTTATCAATAACTCTTACAAATACATTTTTAACTCTTGCAACTCAGTTAGAGTTATCTATATGGTGCCTTAGAAATAAAAAGATGTAGTAGGTACCAACTCAATGTTAAAAATCAATCTCTTTTGGTGAAGCCAAACGTAGAAAATCATTAAGAAACACATCAATAAACTCTCTAACCATTAATAAATTTTCAATCCTCAAACTCTACTTATCTTTACACATAATATTGGCCAAATATCATATGCTTCCTTTAATCATCTTTTTCCTTGCTTTAATCATCTCCATCACTCAATTGAAACTGAACTTTTATTCTCTTACAATCAAACTCACATCATATTTACCTAAAAATTCATACCTAAAATGATATCAAAGTTTAGCATCTTTATCACAATTAGATCCACCAATAATAATCTTTTCTAAATTACCACCAACTACCCTAATAACATCTGATCTCTCATCACCATATTGTATTTGATAGCTCAATACAAATTTTATGACTTACCACAGCAACATTCAAACTTAATCTATCTATAATATTTCTAGCAATAAAATAATGGTAGCACCAAAATCATTAAAAACAAATAAAGATGTGTCATGGAAAAGTAGTTAACCTATTATTGCCATCAAATTAACCTTCGCTTGTTCTTACACTAAAAAGAATACATGAGCCTTGCCACCTCCTTAGAAGGACACTTGAACACTCAATGACTAAGCCATCTACAATTAAAGCATACATTTTGCTCCATTAAACACTCATCCAAATGTTTCTTCTAATACTTAGTATATATAGGCAGCTTAACTTGGGCCTTTTTATGACCCTTAAATTCTTTCTTATTTTGCGTAGGCCTCTTATTTTTCTCTTTAGTACTACCCTCAACAAACATCCCCTTTTTCTTTAAACACACCTCATACCTCAATGCTTTACTGTACCTTTGCGGTGGATAAACACCTATCATCACATCTCTCACAATGGTTGGATAAAGACCATAGACAAATTTTTGAATTTAACTCTCTTCAAAACCAGTCAATCTAGGAGCATATCTAGCCAAGGAATTAAACTTAGTTGTATACTTTTTCATTGAACTATGATCTTGAGTCAACTCTATAAACTCTTGAACTCTAGTATAAGTAAGATTTGTACTCCTGAATTTATCATCAAACGTCTTTTATAATTCCCTCCAAGTTAACCTTAATCATAGACAGATTCCACCAAATCCTTGCATCCCCTCTCAATAGTATATAACGTGCTAAACTTTATCTTGATTAGACATCCAAAATAAACCCATAACATTTTTAACCAACTCCATCAACTCCTTAGCCATAGTAAGATCCCTATAACCATTGAATTTATATGGTTGATACCCCGTAGGTAGACTATAGATTAGATGCACACTCTCTCTAATTGAATATGGTAAAGCATTAAGATCCTTGTCAAAACTCGGTCTAAACCACCCTTTTACCATCAACTCCTGATCCTTATCTCTCAGAGCCTCTAGAATTATTTTCTAACATTAGCAACACCCAAACTAGCTTAAGCCACATGGGAAACTTTCCTCACACCAGAAGTAGGCCAAACCAAAGCACTACTCTTGACTATAGTATCTCTAGGCTATGAAGCACTAACTCTCTTTATCTCTAAAAGTTTATTAACAATTAATTAGTTAGTGAGAATTCATATTAAAGGGGAAACTGAATACTTATAGTGGTAGGCATGGCAAGCATTGGCTATTGGGGGGACTTTTTAGATTCACAACTAAATGCACTTTTTCTTCAAAACCATGTAATTTCAAAAAAAAAAAAAATTATCTTTGAAAATACCTAAAATATATTTTCAAAAAAATTTTCCTAAAATCTTGCTTTGATACCAGCAAAATGTAATCTCCACTATTTTTTATTATTTTTTCATAACTTGATTAATAGAGTAGTTTTACATTAATCATTCATAAAACATATGTGGAAATCATAAATAACATTATTCATAATGATATGAATTCATTTCCGCTCTTGTGCGTGAAATCGAAGGTGACTTCAACAATCAAGTTTTCGATGCCCATAATTTGTATCTGAAGCCTTCAAAAATGCATTCCAATCATCCATGCTCAGCAAAGAAGACCAAATGTGCCTTTGAAAGTCATAATTTCATCTGTACATGATAACACCAATGCCTCCTAGACTAGTGTGCATAATAGTCCTCAAGGCCTTCGGATTATGTTTGAAATTCAAAAAATTCAAAAGCAGCACACCAAAGAGTCAAATCTTATCATGTGGCTTCATACGAAACTAAGGAAAAAAAAAAAACAGAACTCAATTCAGATAAGAAACGAGTGAAAACAGGCTGAGTGAAAATTTTCCTTGCTTGGCATAGCACTCCTACCTTGCACGCATGGTCGCACGCATGCCAGTGAGTGCACTCACACACTGCCTTGCTACACATGCAAGTGTGCACTCACGCACACCTGCGTGTGCGCCCAGCTCCCCAATGCTCACACGCAAGCATTTTATTGCATGCTTTTGATTCTAGAACTTCTCCAATGCTCCAGCCTTGATATTTTTGAATTTGTAATGACGTCTAATATGGATTCGAATGCCAATGATTCTCCAGGTCGAATTCAAACAATCAAACGAAAATTCGAATCCAAGACAACTCAATCAAAAGGAAAATGCACGCATGTAAATTATGATATTTTAATTATGTTTATATTTAAATGTACTTTGTAATTAGATTTAGGAGACTTATTTAATTTGTATTTTTTTATGTTTTCTTTCATTTCATTTGAAATGTATTTTAAATTAACTAAGGTTAGTTTAAGTTAACCATGGTTGTAAATTGCCTCTATAAAGGCAACTCAAACTCATTGTAAGGACTTTTGATGAATTAATGAAACTTTAAAAGCTTTTGCTTTTCTCTCTTGAGTTCTTAGAACTTAGTGTTCTTGAGAACCAAGTTGCATCCTTTATCCAATTTCTATTGCAAGAAGGAAGTTGGTGGTGGAGATTCAAGTTGCTGATTATTGTATCAAGTGGGTGGAGCCTTCCTTTAAGCTTGTGTGCATAAATCTTTATGCTTGGATCACCCTCAAGTTGGTGGAAGACTTCCTTTATGCTTGAGGTTTGTTTTCTTGCAAAAATTTTAGATTATTGGATGTTTTTAGTACTTTAGCAATGCTGGAGTTGTAAGCTTTTAGAATCTGATTTGGGAGCATTACAATCCCTATCAATTCAGATCACTTAACTTATCTTGCTTTATTTTTTTTGGTAAGTAAAAACAAATATAAGAACAAGATATGATGTGAATCCACCAAAATGGCTTAAAATGCATTTAGAAGATCAAATATTCAAATGGTCTCTAATCACTTCCAATATTCAGCTTAATACTTCCAACCATCATCAAACATCCAAAACTACTCATTTTCATTACCAAATCATTTAACAAGCCAATACTACACCAAAATTAAGCAAAACCAAGAGCAAGCACTATGAGTTCTACAAGTTCAATAAGACAATTTTTTCATGTAACATATACAATGCTTACTAGATTAGTCAAATGATACTCCAAGCATAAAGGCAAAGCCACCAAATTGAAAATCCGCCATAAACTTTTGGCTAAAGCTCGGATAAAGGAAGAGAAATTCAATTCAAGAGACAAAACTCAAGAACCAAAATGAGAGAAAATTTTCATATTCATGAAAATTTTCTCTCATTTTGGTACTTGAGTTTTGTCATATTCATGAAAATTAGTTTTTAAAACATTTTCATGCCTTCTTTTATTGTCTTCCAAAAGGCATTGTCAAACTTGTACATATTCAAATACAAGTACATGAATACTAATATTACAAAATAACACAAAATTTATAAGCCATTGAAATGAGAAATGAGCCCATGCCTCATTAATTATAAACTATACCATGTTTCCTTAAATTAAGAAATCATGTCCCCTTGGCTTTGTAACTTGCATATCTTTCACTCCTTGAATCAAATCGAAGCCAAATTTGGTAAGTGGGACTAATTCTCCTTTGTGTATATGGGTTGGGCTTGCATAGCCCAATGTGAGTTCTCTTGGACCTCTTTGTTGACTTGGGCTAATTGCTTGCACGTTTGCTTGGACTTCAAATCTTGGACTCCTTTGCCTTTTGATTTCATTTCTTGAACATGAAGAAGTGTGGGCTATTGGAATGGGTTGGATTCACATCATCCTCCCTGGGTTGAAAAGGATTTACTTTCAAGTCCAAAAAATTGTTATGTTCAAAATATGGAGATAGGTCACCTATACTGAAGGTTGTCGAAACTCAACCAAATTCACTTGGAATGTCCATCTTGTATGCATTATCCCCAATCTTCTCAATAACCTCAAATGGGCCATCAGCCCTTATAAGAATTTTACTTTTCTTTTTGACGAAAATCCCTCCTTTCAAATAATCTTCTCAATAACCTCAAATGACCCAAACTAAGTCACCTGGTTAGAAGGTGGAAGCCTTTCTATGCCAGTTTGCCCTTCTCTTGTATGCTTTATAGGACTTTTATAGACTCATGTAATTTCTTCATAGCCTTGGCTTTCTCTTTAGCATCCACACTAACTTGAGCATTAGTGGGCAAAGAAGATAAATCAAGTGGGATAATAAGATTTATATCATAATTCATTTCAAATGGGGATTGGCCAGTTGTCACATTTGGTGCCTAGTTGTATGCAAATTCAGCATGTGTAAGTTTGATGTCTCAATCCTTCAAACTTTCACTTACCAAAGTCCTTAAAAATGCTTCCAATGTGTGGTTAGTGACTTCCATTTATCCATTAGTTTGATGATGATGACAGGTGCTAAAAAGAAGTCTTGTCCGAACTTTCCCCATAAAGTTTCCCAAAATGACTAAGAAACATTATGTCTTGATCAGATACAATACTTCTTGGAATTCCATATAGCTAAATGATCTATTTAAAGAATAAATCAACCATTTTAGATGCACCATCTATCTTGCAGCATGGTCTGAAATATGTCATCTTGGAAAACTGATCCACCACTACCATAATGAAGTCTTTCCCTCTTTGAGTTCTAGGTAATGCAATGTAAAATCCATGCTTAGGTTCATTGTTCTGGTGTTGGCAAAGGAGTATATAGACCTAGTTTGAAATGGCTCTTTACCTTTTGATAGGTATCACATCTTTTAATTATGGCTTGAATGTCTCCATGCATCTTAGGCTAATAAAAATGCTTCTTGACGATTTCTAAAGTTTTAGTAACTCCAAAATAACCAGCAAGTCCTCCCTTATGTGTTTCCCTCACAATTAATTCCCTAAAACTCTTTTTTATAACACAAATCTTATTGCCCTTAAAAAGAAAGCCATTTTGCGCCATATATCTTCATAATTCCTCTTCTTACATTCAGTAATATTAGCACTCATGCATTCATCATTGGCATAGCATTTATTCATTATATGAAAGCCAAGAATTCTATCATTTAATATGATAAGTAAAGAGTACCTTCTTGATAAAGCATCAGTCACCACATTGTTGACTCCTTGCTTGTAGTTAGACATAAAAGAGAATGAATGAAGGAATTCCACCCATTTAGCATGCCTTAGACTCAATTTGTGTTAGCCATTGATGAACTTTAATGCTTGGTGATCTAAATGTAATACAAATTGTTTACGCCTTAGATAATGACTTCAATGATCCAAAGCCCTTACAATTGCATAGAATTCCTTATCATAAATGCTATATTTCCTCCTTGGGTCATTTGACTTCTCATAAAGTAAGCAATAGGATGTTTGGATTGAGTAAGGACTACCCTAATTCTAACACCATTTGCATCACATTCAACTTCAAGAACTTAGGAGAAATCAGGCAAGACAAGGATTGGTGCCTCACAAAGTTTTTTCTTAAACATTTCAAAGGCTTCATTGGCTGTATAAAACCACTCAAAAAGTTTCTTTCTTCAAGCATTTAGTGATAGGGGCCATGATTATTCTAAGATTAGTTACGAATCTTTTATAGAAAGATGCCAACTCATGAAAGCTTCTAACTTTAGTTATGGACTTAGGTTGAGGCCAACTTTTAATTTCCTCTACCTTAGATTGATCCACCATGATACCATTTTTTGATACCACATAACCAGGGAAGACAATGCTAGGTGAAAAGAACTCATATTTCTCTAACTTGGCATACAACTTCTTTTGCCTCAAGACATCAAAAATTTGCTTTAGGTGCTGCAAATGGTCTTCTTCTCCCTTATTATACACCACTATATCATCAAAACATACTACCACAAATCTTCCCAAGAATGGCTTCAACACTTCATTCATCAATCTCATGAATGTGCTAGGTGCATTGGATAGCCCAAATGGCATAACCATCCACTCATACAACCTTCCTTTGGTTTTAAAGGCTATCTTCCACTCATCCCCCTCTCTCCTTATTTGATGATAACCACTTCTAAGATCTATCTTTAGCAGTATGGTAGAACTATGTAACTTATCTAACATGTCATTAAGTGTAAGAATTGGATACCTATACTTGTTGGTGATATTATTGATAGCTCTACTATCAACACACATCCTATGTGATTCATCCTTCTTAGGCACCAATAAAGTTGACACCAAGCAAGGACTCATACTTTCCTTCCCATTTCCACAGGTAACCAACTCATCCACTTGCCTTTGTAATTTTTTAGCCTCTTTTAGGTTCCATCTATAGGCTAGTCTATTGGGTAATAAGGAGCCAAGTATGAGGTCTACATGGTGCTCTATTCCTCTCAAAGTTGACAAGCCAAGTGGTAGTTCATGTGGGAAGCCATCTTGGTATTCATAGAGCAATAGTTGAGTTAGAGGGTGAGGTTATTTTATAGGCTCAAGGTCTCTCCTCTCTGTGATAAGTAATGCAAGGACAAGTTTGTTCTTCACTATAACTTGTTCAACTTTGGTTCCTCTTAAGAAAAGGTTTCCTTTGTGGTTTTCAAGTTTGGAAGTGGATTAGTGTGCTTGGGATGGCTTGAGGGGTGCAAGGGTGATGTTGTTCTTGTCCATTTTGAAGGTGTAAGTATTCTTTCTCCCATTATGCAAAACCTCCCTATCAAATTGCCAAGGCCTTCCCAAAAGTAACTGACATGCATCCATAGGTATAACATCACAAATAACCTCATCAACATATCTTTTTCCAATACAAAATGGCATAGTAACCTATTTTGTGACCTGAAGAGTGCTTCCATTGCTTAGCCATTGTTATTTGTAATCTTGTGCATGTGTAAGAGATGTTAAGCTCAACTTCTCCACATGCCCTTGATGGTACACTTTGTTTGAAAGAGAATCTTCCTTTGTTCTTCACCTTAGCCAACTTGTGCATGCAATGTCCTCCTAATTTCAAGCATGTTTCCACTATCAGCCTCCTCTATGATCTCTTCCTCACTTTCTACTTTGCTATCATCACTTTCCCCTCCTTATAATGCTTCCTTAATCTTTTTAATTTCTTTCAATGTCATTACGTTCTTATTTAGGCAATTGGCTTGAAAGTGGCCATAACCATGGCATTTATAGCATTTCTTTCCTTTAGATTGTTATTGGGCTTAGGAATGATGGCCTTCTCTTTAGAAGTCTCTACTACTTTCTCTTTACCCTTATCCTTGGATGGGAATTCAGTTTCAAGGAAATAAGTGGAGTCTTTGTATTGAGTACTACCTTTATAAAAGTGAAGTGAATTTAATCCCTCCTACACTCTTGTCCCCTAAAATCTTGTCTGGAGGTAGTACTCAAAAATCTTGTGATTGTTTGTTGTTTAACTTTAGGTAGCTCACTTCTCATCATGAGTTTTTCAAATTCCCTAATATACTCTTCTACACTCTTGTCCCCTTACTTGAGTGCATGCAATTTTAGATAGAGGCCTTGCTTTTGGTTGTCATGTAAAAACCTCCTTTTCATGAGTTTCTTCAATTTCTCCCATGATTTTACCCTTTCTTTACCTTCTTTTTCAAGTTTTCCCACTGTAAAGAATCATAATCTTTAAAATTCAAAATGGAAATCTTGCATTTTCTTTTCATATGAATATCCTTTAAACTCAAACACTCTCCCAATCTCACTTAACCAATCTAGAAAGTCATCTGAATTTAATCCCTCCTAAAATTCTAGTATATCAATTTTCAACCCTCTATCATCATCTTTTCCCTCCTTATCCTCCTTTTATGGTCTCTTGTATCACTAGAGTCACTTGAGAAATGCATTTCTTCCTCAAATTGGTGTGGCCTTAGAGGTGGTCTAGGATGGAGTTGATTTCTTCTATGGTTTGGGTTTTGTTCATGGTGAGAAGGTGTATGTGTTTGGTTTTGGTTTCTAAGATGCAATACGATTTCAATGAATTGGGTTCTAAGCTCATTGATTTCATTTTCCGTTCCTTATCCCACAAGTTGCCGTGGGTAAGGTAATGAAGAGGAGGGTGATCTTTGTGACATTTTGGTCTTTTAATGGTAAGGTAAGTGTTTAGAATGTCTTTTGGGTGAAAAGGAATGGTTGGGTTTAAATAGTTTAAGTATTGTCCAAAGTTTATAAGTTTTGGGTTTTAAGTGAACTGGGTTTGTGTTCAATTGCTTGAAGTATGGGAAACGTGGGAAATAGGCTTGTATTTAGGCTAGGTAAAATTTATGGAGAATGGTAAATTTGGGTAATTTTGTTTGGGGTATGGTAAAGGAAAATGGTAAGATAGTTTTTAAGCATGGTTTTAAGTGTCTTGGGCCTGAAAATGGCAAGTTCAACTTTTATGAACAATAACTCCGTCTGTGAACAGTAACTTCTAGCTGTAAATAGTGTTTCCAACTAAGAAATAAGATGAAAAAGAAATAAAATCACAATCAACACAACCGAACAACCTAAGCTCTAATACCAAATTGATATGAATCTATCAAATTGGCTTAAAATGCATTTAAAAGATCAAATATGCAAATAGTTTTATTTTTTCCAATATTTAACTCAACACTTCCAACCATCATCAAACATCTGAAACTACTCATTTTCATCACCGAATCATTCAACAAGCCAATACTGCACCAAAATTAAACAAAACCAAGAGCAAGCACTATGAGTTCTACACATTCAATTAGACAATTTTTTTCATATAACACATACAATGCTTGCTAGATTAGTCAAATGATACTCCAAGCATAAAGGCAAAGCCACTAAATTGAAAATCCGCCATAAACTTTTGGCTAAAGCTCGAATAAAGGAAGAGAAATTCAATTCAAGAGATAAAACTCAAGAACCAAAATGAGAGAAATTTTTCATATTCATGAAAACTAGTTTTTAAAACATTTTCATGCTTTTTTTATGGTCTTCCAAAAGGCATTGTCAAACTTGTACATATTCAAATACAAGTACATGAATATCAATATTACAAAATAACACAAAATTTCTAAGCCATTGACATGAGAAATGAGCCCATGCTTCATTAATTATAAACTATACCATGTTTCCTTAAATTAAGGAATCATGTCCCATTGACTCTGCAACTTGCATATTTTCCACTCTTTGAATCAAATTGAAGCCAAATTTGGTAAATGGGCCTAATTCTCCTTAATGAACATGGGTTGGGCTTGGATAGCCTAATGTGAGCTCTTCTAGGACCACTTTGTTGACTTTGGCCATTTGCTTGGTTTAGATCATGAACTTCTCATCTTGGACTCGTTTGGCTTTTGATTTCATTTATTGAACATGACAAAGTGTAGGGCTACAAGAATGGGCTAGATTTACATCTAGGAAATAACAATTTAAGCTCACTTAACCAAGGTTAGCTAGTAGCCCACTTGATATGAATCCTGTTGACTTATGTGAAGACCCATAAAAGATTGACCCTTACCTGGGAACAGATCAGTTCTGAAACCTTAACCTGTACATAAGCTTTTCACACAAACCTTGGTATAATAGATTGATGCTACAACTAAAAATGGGATGATAAGTCACTAAACGCCACAATCAAGGTTGATTTGATTGATAAGTTCTATTAGTTACGGTTTCAAGAATGCAAATCTTCAAAGAAATTAAATATTCTCTCTTTAAATTACTATTCACATCAAAAAATAAGTGCCTTAAATAGTTACTCCAAAATAAACCCTAATGGACTAGAATTAAGCACATTTAAGCCCAATTGGCTTAATTCAGGCCTACTAACCTAAGCTAATTAAACATAACCCATTGAATATTTAAAAGACTCTTTTAAAAGGCTTGGGCTTTAATTAATTGTAAGTCTTATCCCATTACAACCAAATAAACTCAAAACAACTTAAACATAATTAAACCCAAACAAACTTAGGCTTTCAAAAGTTTGGTTGTCCATAATCAATTAATGTGACACACTTAGACACCCTAACATGCTTAATCTACCATGGCTTAACCATGCTTTTGGAATTTTTAGGCTTCGATCAAATTAACAATCTTGCTAAATCCCTTTTGTATCCAATCAGCCTTCAACATGCTTGCCTTGGTCCACAGCTCTCTTATGAGCCCATTTAAGGCATGTTACATCTTCCTGGCTCTACTCCTCATAACAAGCCTAACTAGAATATGTAGTGGATCTCTTTAAAGGCTCAGTCTCTATTCACGATTCCATCATTGTGTTTAAGTCTAATGAATTAGGGTTTTTTTTGAAGTGACTATTCAAGCCACTTACTTTTGGATATGAACAGTAACTTAGAGAGGAAATATCGAATTTCTTTCAAGATTTGCATTTTTGAAACCCTAACTAATAGAACTTATCAAATAAATCAACCTTGATTGTGGCGTTTAGTGGCTCATCATCCCGTTTTAGGTTCTGGCATCAATCTATTATACCAAGATTCATACGAAGAGCTTTCATACAAGTTAAGATTTAGAACCAATCCATTCTTAGGTAAGAGTCAATCTTTTATGGGTCTTTGCATAAGTCAACTGGGTTCACATCAGTTGGTATCAGAGTCATTTTTGGGTCAGGTTCTTTATCATTTGTTTCTTATGCCTTTTTGGTTTTATCAAATTCTACCATAGCCAATTATATCTAGGGTTCTTTGGCTTAAGATTTGTTATTCTTGTTGCTTTTTTTTTTTTTGGTGTCTTGATTGTTTTTTATTTTGTCCTTGTGTCTTTGTTTGTTTCATAATCAAATCAATTCAATTAGAGTCCTTTTTGTTAAAGTCATGTATGCCTATCCAAATTATGTGTCTTTGTTAAGTTTTTTTCCATTAATTCTTGGTTCGTATGTAATCTTGAACTGCTCTTGAGTACTCTTATTGCAAGAAGAATTAGGGAAATCGAATTTTGATATTGAGGTAGTGAAGTCAGCCAAAAAGACAAAAACAAAAAAAGAGAAAGAAAACAATTTGGAAAAAAAAGCAAGGAAGGTTGTGCCAATTGTATTATTGATCTTTGGGGGCATTCTTAATTCTAAAATTTTTAGTTTGGGTTGGAGACTATTGTGAATTCAAATTTGTGACGGTTGAGTATTTATTAAAGTTTTTTTTTTCAATTCACTTCTTAAGTATTCTTGCATTCATTTGGCATCAAATTCCATCATCTAGATTGAGCTTTTATTGCACTGTGACATTCAAATTGCATTCTTGGGAGTTTTACTCTTTTGACTAATTCTTTGATATTCTTGGGTTGGTTGTTATTGTTCATCACAATTTACATTTGATTTTTGATAAGTTGTATTAGTTACATCTTGCTAGGAAACCGAGTGTATAAGGGCAATAAAGAGTAAACACATGTGAAGCAATGAGATCAAGTGTTTTAGGTGTTTGGGTAGGGGTCATATAGCCTCTCAATGTCCTAATAAGAGAGCTATGGTGTTGAAGGAGAATGGTGAGTAAGAGATTAAGGAGGAGTCAGATGATTTTGCGCCACCATTAAAAGATATTAGTGATATTGAGTTTGAGTATGCAATGGAAGGTGAAATACTAGTGTCTATAAGAGCTTTAATTGTCCAATTTAGGAAGGAGGATGATGTACAACAGAAGTATCTTTCATACCTGATGTCATGTGCAAAATAAGGTTTGTACCTTGATTATAGATGGGGAGTAGTTGTACCAATGTAGCTAGTACAAAGCCCATTAAAAAACCTAGTTTGCCAATACTTAAACATCTTAGACCATATAGGTTGCAATGGTTGAATGATTGTTGGGAGATTAAGTTGAGTAAGCAAGTGTTATCTCATTATCAATCGGGAAGTATAAGGACAAAGTATTGTGTGAAGTGGTTCCAATGCATGCTAGACATATCTTTTTGGGCAAGCCATGGCAGTATGATTCACATGTACCATTGACACCAAACCAAGTGTATGAATATCAAATGAGGAGGAAAAGAGTGAGTAAGGGAAAAAGAGAGTGTGAGGATAAGTGATGGACCAGTGAGTAAGAGAGAGGGTTCAAATGAATTCATGAGCAAGAAAGAGATAGGAGAGAAGAAAATGGTGAGGCCAAGCAAGAGGAAAATAGAGAGAGAGAGAGAGAGAGAGAAATGAAAGGGCTAATTGGCCATGTGGAAAAAAATAAGAGAGAAAGAAGAGAAAAAAGTTAGGAAGTTTCTATGCTAAGGAGGGTGATGTGACAGCTACCATTGTGACTAAACAACACTTGCTATTGTTATACAAGGAATTTAATTTATCTCTTGCACTGATGTTTCTCTTGTTAGTGTTATTATGCCTTTGTTGTAGATTTTGAGGACGTATTCCTAGAGGAGATTCCAGATGGGTTACCATTGATTCGAGGGATTGAACATCAAATCGACTTCATTGTTGGAGTGGTAATACCCAATCGACCAGCCTATAGGAGTAATCCCCGAGAGATGAAGAAGCTTAAAAGGAAAGTCAAAAAGCTAATGAAGAAGAGATATGTAAGAGAAAGCATGAGTCCATTTGTAGTGCTAGTGATTCTAGTGCCTAAGAAGGATAGGTCATGGAGGATGTGCGTTGATTGTTGAGCTGTCAACAAAATCATTGTAAAGTATCACTATCAACAAAATCATTGATACGCTAGACGAGTTGCATGGATCAAGTGTGTATTCTAAAATAGATTTGAAGAGTGGATATCATCAAATTAAGATGAAAGAAGGGGATGAATGGAAAACTGCATTTAAAACAAAAGCATTGCTTGTATGAATGGTTAGTTATGCCATGTATGTTAACTAACACACCTAGCATTTTCATGAGGTTAATAAACCACATTTTATGTGCATCCATAGGCAAATCAATTGTAGTTTATTTTGATGATATTCTCGTGTATAGTCGGAGTTTAAATGAGCATGTAAGACACTTGCATGATGTGTTGAGTGTGTTAAGGAAAGCAAAGTTATTTGCAAACTTAAAAAAATGCTCCTTTTGTATAGACCAGGTTGTGTTCTTAGGTATGGTTTCATCTAAGGGTATTGAGGTTGACGAGAAGAAGGTTAAAGCCATTTGAGAGTGGCTAACATTGACTTTTATTAACAAGTTTAGGAGTGAGGACAAGAGCATGCATTTGCATTGATTAAGGATAAGTTAAGTTTTGCAACTTGTTTTACTTGATTTTTCTAAATCATTTGAGATTGAGTGTGATGCTTTAGGTATAAATATTTGAGCGGTTTTGAAGCACGAAAGGAGGCTTACAGCATGCTTCAATGAGAAACTAGATGGAGTAGCCTTAAAATATTCTATGTATGATAAGGAATTATGTGCTTTAGTAAGGACGTTGGCAACTTGGAAGCATTATTTATGGCCCTAAGAGTTCATCATTCACATGGATCATGAGTCCCTCAAACATTTGAAGGGACAAGGTAAGTTAAACCATAGACATGCAAGGTGGGTCAAATTTATAGAAACTTTTCCATTCATCATCAACTATAAGGAAGGTAAGAACAATATTGTTGTCAATGCATTATCTTGTAGGTATACTCTAATCTTAACTTTAAATGCAAAGCTATTGGGATTTGAATACATCAAGGAATTGTATGTGAATGATCATGACTTTGCTAATGTGCATGATGCTTGTGAGTAGGTTGCATTTGGTAAATTCTATTTGTATGATCGATACTCGTCTAGAGAGTCTAGGTTGTGAGTGCCTACAATTTCCTTACGTGAGTTGCTGGTTAGAAAAACACATGGGGGTGGTTTGATGGGACCCCGTGGAATTGTTAAGACTTGAGATGTATTACAGGAGCATATAAAATTACTCGAGTGGATCAGAGACAATGCATATAAAATAGATCTCCTAGGTCAGTGTAACGTTAGTGCTACATTCAATGTTTTTGATTTATCTCCTTTTAATGATGCATACTTGAGAACAAATCCTTTTCAAGAGAGAGGGAATGATGGAACCATGAATAGAGATTTGAGCCCTTAGAGAGATCCACTATATATTCTAGTTGGGCCTATTATAAGGAGTAGAGCTAGGAAGATGCAATAGGCCTTAAATAGGCTTATAAGAGAACTATGGGCCAAGGCAAGCATGTTAAAGGCTGAATGGATATAAGAAGGATCTAAAAAAATCATTAATTTGATCGAAGCCCAAAAAGTACAAGAGCATGGTTCAGCCAAGTTTGATCAAATGTGTTAAGATGTCTAAGTATGTGACATTAACTAATTATGGATGACCAAACTTTTGAAGGCCCAAGTTTGTTTGGGTTTAATTAATGTTGAAGTTGTTTTGAGTTTATTTGGTTGTAATAGGATAAGACTTAGTATTAATTAAAGCCTAAGCCTTTAAATGAGTCTTTTAAATACTCAATTGGTTATGCTTAGTTAGGTTGGGTTAATAGGCTTTAATTAAGCCAATTAGGCTTAAGTGTGTTTAAGTCGTCCATGATGTAAATAGTAACTTGAGAGAGAGTACTGAATTTTTTTTTGAAGATTTGCATTCTTGAAAACCTAACTAATATAACTTATCAATCAAATCAACCTTGATTGTGGCATTCAGTGACTTATCATCCTGTTTTGGGTTATGGCATCAATCTATTATACCAAGGTTTACGTGAAGAGCTTTCATACAGGTTAAGGTTTCATAACCAATCCATTCTTGAGTAAGAGTCAATCTTTTGTGGGTCTTTGTGTAAGTCGATGGGGTTCACACACATTCCAAGCAATCATCCTAAACAACCCAAGGAACCTCTCTTACAGTCTTATCTAAGTTCCAAAACAGATAGTGCATAAGAAAGGCCACAACACAACACAAAACAGTGGCGGTTGCACAGGAGGAATCTATATATGATCAGAAAACCAAAACTAACTTTACAAGAGCTAATTCTAGGCATATTTCTTTTACTCACTTCAGTATTTAAAACAATAGAATTATCTATACAAATATTGCCATAATTACAAGTGACAATTCCAAAAGACCAAAATGTGATGTCCAAGCTTCATATCAACTTGCCACGACAATGGATCTGGTAAGTTGCTATGTGCACAACTTGCCATAACTAACCCCAAAAACCATCTCCGTGACTATAACCTATATTGCTTTGAAGCTTGCAAATAGCACACTTTGCCCCTCTAAGCTTAATCTCCCAAACCGCCTCTTGCTTGTTAGAAAATTCCATCATTTTGTCTATAATTTTACATATGATATGAATACTGGTTCTTAGTCCTTAGCTTGCTTGATGGAGTCTATCCCTTCCTATCTACTTGTGATGGTTTTGGAACAATTCTACTGACATCTTCTAAAGCCTCGGAGACCCGAAAATATTCTCTAGCCAAGGCAAAAACAAACTAAAACTCAAAGGAGCACAAACAAGGAAAGTAAAGCATAAGGACCAATAGCTGCCCATCGCTACACTAAGAAGGCCTAACAGGCATTTCTACGTACATTGTAGCACCAAGCCACAATGCCCACATTCGACCCTATGTGTGTTTGTGTGTGTTGCAACATGGTGCTACGACACCCACATTCTACCAAAGTACATGTTTGCATGCATGCTCGTGTGCTCACCCACAAGCTTGCCTAGTCCATGTGCACACCTATGCATCTGCCTGTGCACTATTCTAGCTTATGTAATTTTTTTCATTTTAGTTTTTTTTCCTTGGTAAGTAAAGAATTACTTACTTGATATAACCTAAGTGCAATGAGAACACTCGCTTGCAAATCCCAATGAAGGCAACGACCAAAATGAACCTAAACCCACCCTATACTAAGATAGAGATCAAGAGGCTAGGAGAGACCATAATCTATGAATAAGAAACCACTTTAACCAATTATGTACAAGCAAAAACAAGGAACAAACAAGTAGCCATGCCTAGGCCTAAAGATAACAATTTTCAACCTAAATTTATACAGGTAGTCCAAATATTATACAAAATACAAGTGGAAATCTACTACCATGTTGTAATATACCTAAGCCCAAGGAGGAAAAAATATCCAAGTTTCTATTAGCATCTCTCCTTTTCAAAAACACACTAGCCCACCAATCGAAAAACACAAAAAATCACCTTTGCTTCACAATCAATAATGCTTCTTAAATGGCTCACCATCCAACCAACTAAAAAGGAGCACTAAAAACTTAGATGGCCTTACACTTGAGGAAAACCAAAGCTAAAAACCAACCCAAGGAGGAAACACAAAAGGGGGGTGTAAGCTGCAAAAAAAGGCCTTTAAGCATCCTAGCTGAGCTTCAAAGGTCTGAGGTAGAATTGCCTCCAAATCAAGCACATGTAAGAGGCGGCAAAACCTAGCCACTGGTTCTAAGGCACACCATCCTTTCTTCTATTCCTTTTTTTCCTAATTTTTATTAATGCCATTTTTGTCATTTTCTATTGCTTGTCATGTAAAACACTTTCGAATTTTGAAGAAAAATTATACAAAAAAGCTTGTATGCCTTGAATTTTCCTTGAAATTTTGTGGTTCTTGGAATTTCAATTTCATCTTTATCACACTTTCTAGCAAGGAAGGATTGGTGGTGATTGAAGCAAGCTAGTGGAAGTTCCTTTTTGCTTGTTTCTCATCATTGCATGTTCCATTAATTTCCAAGTAAGTGCTTGCATGTTGATCATGTGCAGGAAACTGTTGAATGCTTTCATGTTTGGTGAAATAACTTGATAATGTTGCATGGTTATTGATCATTTTTGGCATCAAAGCATTTGGATATAGTGTGGTAAACCTTTATTATGGAAGTTCCCTTGGAGGTATTGAAAATTAGAATTTACCTTGAAGCTATTTCTTTGTATGCAAGTTATTTGTAAATAGAGAAGATTCTTGTGCTGGGAAAATTTTTTTCTTGCGTTGGCCAAATGAAGAAGAAAACCATGTATGAGATAAGTGGTTCTATTTTTAGCCTTGTCTTCTTAATTGCTTTTGTCCTCACCTTCATTAATATATCACCTTGGGTCTTGTAAGTTTGCATATCCAGCCACCCAAACATTTGTTGTCCCCAATACCTAGTGATCTTACTGTCTTCCCCTAGTATAAGTCATTTTTCCACATCACCATCTTTTAGCACTAATCACACCTTAATGTCTTTCACTCCAACCATTAACCTTAACACCTTAATTAATCCTTAATCCACTTTTACTTTCAATCACCATCTCACCCTTATCATAAATTACCTAACCATTCTTCCTAAAGTTACCAAATTACCCTTGTCATCCAACCCAAACCTAAACACAAGGCCAAGCCTAACACCAATTCCATAATCATTAACCCAACCCAATTAAAAAAAATACTTATCTTCCCTATCCAAAACTCTTGGAAAACATTGATCACCATCTTAGATTTACTGTTTACACCTTGAAAACACTGTTTATAAACCTTAACCTCACCTTATTTATATCTCAAACTCTCCCTTAACCCAATATAAGCTAATCCAATTCACTTAATGGCTAGTAGAGAGAGTTCTCAATTGCCTCCACCACCTTGCAGAATTGGTGACATACATTGGAAGGCCAAATACAAGATTTAAAGTGGAATTGAACAAAAATTTGAAACTCTCACTAGATTGATACATGGTATGTCTTAAGATTTGACTAAGGTGATACAAAGTCAAGGCTTCAATAGTTGAAACCAAGCTAGAACGCCCCCACTCCTAACAGATGACCCTTCCATTAGCTCAAACCATAAGAGACACCTATGATAGAACCACTCACTGTAGACAAGGAACCACCATTCATACACCTCCACATGATGAAAGAGTTTCCTTGTCTAGTGATTCTAATAATGAACCCGAACTTTATAGGAGAGGAAGGAGAAGGGAAGAAGATGATGATTATGGCTTGAAATTGGACATCTTCATATTTGACAGTAGCTTGAATTTGGATATGTCTATTGATTGGCTTAATAGCATTGAGAGAATTTTTTATTATAAGGGGTATGATAATAAAAAGAAATATAGGATAGCCACATTGTAGTTTAAGGGCTATGCCTCTTTATGATGGGAAAATATGAAGACAAAAAGAGATAGAGAGGGAAAAAATAGATTAAGATCATGGGAAAAGTTGAAGAGGATGTTGAAAAATAGATTCTTCCTAGAAAACCACAAGTTGGACTTTATTTCAAACTCTATAATTCGAAGCAAGGGAACAAAAACGTGGAGAATTATGTTAGGGAATTTGAAAATTAGAAGATGAGGAGTGATATATTGGGGGAGAGGGAGCATACTATAGCTAGGTTTATAGGAGATTTGAATAGAGAAATAGCTCATAAAGTGGAGTTTCAATCCTACCATTCCTTCCATGATGTATGCAACCTGGTCATGAAGGTAAAGAGGCAACTTAAAGCCGTCAAATTCACTACCTCTAAGAAGGTTTTCAAGGAGAGTAGCTATGACAAGGGGTCCATCATTTACCAAGCCTTATATCCCACCTAAGGATTTTGGTAAATGATGGACCCCTTGTGATGGTGTGTCTAGCTTATACAACCAAAATGAGAATGAGGTGGCCTATCCAAAACCTTGGAGTAAATTATTTGAGGGAAGAAAAATATGTGCTAACTTGGAGTTTATCCCCCCTCCAGGATTTTCTAAAGGGAGGAAATGCATTGTTGAGATTCCTGGGGAGGTTACGAATGAGGGTGCAAGAAGATGGGAGTCTTGTGCGGTGAGCTTCTTTTGGGTAGAAGACCTCCTTTCCAAGTTGTGAGAAGATTTGCTGAAAGCTTATGGGGTAATAAAGGGCTTATAAAGGTGACATTAAATAGGCAAGGTATGGTCATCCTAAGGTTCAAAGAGGCTGATGAATTGAATGAAGTCCTGGACAATGGCACTTTGTATATTGGGGGTCAACCGTTCTTTATCAAAAGATGGTCACGGAACCTTTCCATGGTGGCAGAGGAGATTAGGATAATAGCTATTTGGATTAGGATATTTGGTGTTCCTTTAGAGCTTTGGAATCCTAAAGGCTTTAACTACATTGCCAGTGGGTATTGGACATCCTATTAGACTTGATTATATTACTAAAGAAGTTTCAAGACTGGATCATGAGAGAATCTATATAGAGATGGAATTAAATAAAAAGTTTCCTAACTCTGTGGAAATTAAGCTACCAAATGGAAAAATCATTGAGTTGAAAATTGATTATCCTAGAGACCCATCAAATGCCAAACTTATAGTTTATACAACCATAGTTGTGAGGAGTGTAAGTTGGGTAGTCAAGGAGTGGGGATAAGGAAGAGAACTCAAAGGAACCTGAGCCAGACGAGGAGTGAGCAATCCCATATAGGAGTTAATAACAGGGTAGGTGATAAAGGAAATGACAATGGAGGAGCTTGGAAAAGAAAAGTGAACAATAAGAAAGGGGAAATTGTGAGGAAAAACATACAAGTGCTTTGTGAAATCAAATTTGAAGTGTTAGGAAGGACCAACAATGAAGAAGGGGTTTGTGTTGTGGATGGTGAGATTGTCGAAGTGGGGAGGAGTTTTGATCACCTCAAGGAATCTTACCGACCTCCTGAATTGAATATGGAGCCAAGCTTAGAGCTACACAAGGGTGAAAATGGCAAACACTTAAGGGTGGGTAAGAAGAATGCCAATGAGTCCAATGAGCGTGGAAAAGAAGGTGAAGTGATAATGGATTCATTTTAGGTTAGACCTTTTGGTAAGGGTATAACGGTGGATGAGATGGAGATAAGGAATTTGTGAAGCAAGAATGACCTTAAGGGAAATAGAAAGAAAAGTGGGAAAAATTGAGGGTGGAACAAATCTCCTACACTTAAGATTAATGGTTAATTTGGCTTCATGGAATATTCAAGGCCTGAATGCCCTACTAAAACAGAAGGAGATTAGAAAGCTTATTAGGGGTAATTCCCTTGATCTTGTGGCGGTCTTGGAGACTAAGGGTAGGGAAAGTAATGGTGGGATTATTAAGGAAAGCATAGGTGATGATTTGAATTGTGTTAATAACTATAATTTTTGCCATAGGGGTAGAATTTGAGTTTTGTGGATTGGTAGTAGTATTAGATTGCGTATGTTAGAGCAAGGTGAGGAATTAATTGATCTGAATTGAGAGGGATTCTAATGCTCCCAACTCAAATTCTAAAAGGCTTACAACTCCACCCTAAAAATCTAGCATTGCTTAAGCACTAAGAACATCCAATAATCTAAAATTTTTGTAAGAAAACAAATATCAAACATAAAGGAAATCTCCCACCAACTTGAGGGTGATCCAAGCATAAAGATTTCTTGCACACAAGCTTAAAGGAAGGCTCCCCCCACTTGATACAAGAATCACCAACTTGAATCTCCACCACCAACTTCCTTCTTGCAATGGAAATTGGATAAAGGATGCAACTTGGTTCCCAAGAACACTAAGTTCTAAGAACTCAAGAGAGAAAAGCAAAAGCTTTTAAAGTTTCATTAATTCATCAAAAGTCCTTACAATGGGTTTGAGTTGCCTTTATATAGGCAAGTTACAACCATGGTTAACTTAAACTAACCTTAGTAATTTAAGATACATTTCAAATGAAATGAAAGAAAACATAAAAAAAAATACAAATTAAATAAGTCTCCTAAATCTAATTACAAAGTACAATTAAATATAAATATAATTAAAATATCATACTTTGCATGCTTGCATTTTTCCTTTGATTGAGTTGTCTTGGATTCGAATTTTCATTTGATTGTTTGAATTTGACCTAGAGAATCATTGGCATTCGAATCCATGTTGGACGTCATTAGAAATTCAAAAATATCAAGGCTGGAGCATTGGAGAAGTTCTAGAATCCAAAGCATGCAATAAATGCTTGAAAAATGCTGAAAAAGTGAAATCAAGGCAGAAGGCATGCAGGAGCATGGAATGGGCGCTAGGACGCGCGTGTAGGCTGCTGACTTGAGCTAGGATGGGTGCGCAGGTGTGCGTTGAAGGCACGCAAATGTTGGGTGAGTGTACTAGCATGTGTGCGCAAGGCAGGAGTGCAGTACCAAGTAGGGGAAATTTTCGTGCGGCCTGTTTTCACTCGCTTCTTATCCGAATTGAGTCCCCTTTTTTTCTTTAGCTTCGTATGAAGCCACTTTATAAAATTTGATTCTTTGGTGTGCCGTTTTCAAATTTTTTGAATTCCAAGCATGATTCCGAAGGCCTTGAGGAAAATTGTGAACACTAGTCCAGGAAGCATTGGTGTTATCACGTACAGTTGGAATTATGACTTTTAGAGGCACATTTGGTCTTCTTTGCTGAGCTAGATAACTAGAATGCACTTTTGAAGGCTTGACATACAAATTGTGGGCATCGAAAACTTGATTGTTGAAGTCACCTTCGAATTCACACACAAAAGCGGATATGTATTCATATCATTAATTCACTGTGAGATTGAGACGGTGACTAGCGGCAATAATTTTGTGGCTACTTTTGTGTGGTGATAATATGTATATTGAACGAAGAAGGTTATGGGAGGACATTATTAGCATTTACAATAATATGGGTAATACGCCTTGGGTGATAATGGGTGATTTTAATGCTATAAGGAAAAGAGAAGAGAAAAGTGGGGGTTTGAGACAATGGAATGAACGGGATGAGGAGTTCAATGACTGTTGTAATAGTGCCTTCCTTGATGAGCTTAGACACATTGGCCCTCTAATGACTTGGAGCAACATGAATGAGGGGCAAAGTAGGGTTGCTTGTAAGCTTGTGGTTGGTGAAAAGTGGCTCGATAAGTTCCCTAATTCTCTTGGTGTGGTTCTTCCTAATGGGATATCTGACCATAACCCCCTTGTGGTTTGATGTGAAGGTAATGAGTATGGTAGGAAATGTCCCTTCAAGTTTTTTAATTTCTGGGCCTCTGATACTCAATTTTGGCTTTTTTAAAAAATGTTAGTGATGTGAATCCATCAAATTGGCTAAAATTACATTCAAAAGCTTATGCATGCAAATTAGGCTCTAATCACTTCCAATACTTAACACCTCACTTCCAACCATCATCAAACATCCCAATCTACTGATTTTCATCACCAAATCAACACCACATCAAGATTAACAAAACCAAAGGCAAGCACTATAAGTTCTACAAGTTCAAGTAGATAAATTTTCCATGCAACACATATAATACTTACTAGATTAGCCAAATGATACTCCAAGCATAAAGGCAAAGCCACCAACTTGGAAATCCACCACCAAACCTTTGGCTAAAGTTTGGATAAAGGAAGAACAAATCAATTCAAGAGACAAACTCAAGAACCAAAATGAGAGAGATTTTCATATTGATAAAAACTACTTTTTACAATATTTTCATGCCTTTATATATGGTCTTCCCAAAGGCATGGTCAAAGCCCTAATATTAAATATAAATACAACAAAATGAAATTACAAAATATTACAAAATTTCTAAGCCATTGAAATGAGAAATGAGCCCATGCTTCATTAATTACAAGCCATGCCACTTTTCCTTAAATAAAGGAATCATGTCCCCTTGACTTTGCAACTTGCATATCTTCCATTCTTTGAATCAAATTGAAGCCAAATTTGGTAAGTGGGCCTAATTCTCCTTGATGAACATGGGTTGGGCTAGGATAGCCCAATGTGAGCTCTTCTTGGACCTCCTTGTTGCCTTGGGCCATTTGCTTGCATGTTTGATTGGCTTGGACCATAGACTTCATATCTTGGACTCCTTTAGCTTTTGATTTCATTCCATAAACATGAAGAAGTGTAGGGCTGCTGGAATGGGCTGGGATCACATCATCCTCCCTAGGTTGAAGAGGATTTGCCCTCAAATCCAAGAAATTGTTATCTTCAAAATATGGAGACAAGTCACCTACATTAAAGGTTGCTGAAACTCCACCAAATTCACTTGGAATGTCCACCTTGTATGCATTGTCCCCAATCTTCTCAATAACCTCAAATGGTCCATCAGCCCTTGGAGAAAGTTTACTTTTCCTCTTGGATGGAAATCTCTCCTTTCTTAAATGAACCCAAACCAAGTCACCTGGCTGGAAGGTGGAAGCCTTTCTATGCTTGTTTGCCCTTCTCTTGTATGCTTCATTGGACTTTTCAATTTGAACTCTTATGGACTCATGCAATTTCTTCATAGCCTTGGCTTTCTCTTTAGCATCTACACTAACTTGAGTATCAGTAGGCAAAGAAGATAAATCAAGTGGGATAAGGGGATTTATACCATAAACAACTTCAAATGGGGAATGGCCGGTTGTCACATTTGGTGCCCGATTGTATGCAAATTCAGCATGTGCAAGCTTGATGTCCCAATCCTTCAAACTTTTGCTTACCAACGTCCTCAAAAGTGCTCCCAATGTGCGGTTAGTAACTTCGGTTTGCCCATCAGTTTGAGGATGATGAGAGGTACTAAAAAGAAGCCTTGTTCCTAACTTCCCCCACAAAGTTCTCCAAAAATGACTAAGAAACTTTGTGTCTCGATCAGATACAATACTCCTTGGAACTCCATGTAGTCGAATGATCTCTTTAAAGAATAAATCAGCTACCTTAGATGCATCATCCGTCTTGTGGCATGGTGTGAAATGTGCCATCTTGGAAAACCGATCCACCACTACCATAATGGAGTCTTTCCCCCTTTGAGTTCTAGGCAAAGCAACTATAAAATCCATGCTTAGGTCCTCCCATGGCTGTTCTGGTGTTGGTAAAGGAGTATATAGACCTGGTTTGAAATGGCTCTTTGCCCTTTGACATGTACCACATCTTGCAATTATGGCTTGAACATCCCCATGCATCTTAGGCCAATAAAAATGCTCCTTGATGATTTCTAAAGTCTTGGTAACCCCAAAATGACCAGCAAGTCCTCCCCCATGTGTCTCCCTCACAATTAATTCCCTAAAACTCCCTTTTGGAACACAAATTCTGTTGCCCTTAAAAAGAAAGCCATCTTGCATCATATAATCTTCACAATTCCCTTTCTTACATTCAGCAATAATATCACTCATATATTCATCATTGGCATAGCATTCCTTCATCATATGAAAGCCAAGAATTCTAGCATCTAAAATGGCAAGTAGAGAGTACCTTCTTGATAAAGCATCAGCCACCACATTATTGACTCCTTGCTTGTAATTAGACACAAAGGAGAATGATTGAAGGAATTCCACCCATTTGGCATGCCTAGGACTCAATTTGTGTTGCCCATTGATGAACTTTAATGCTTGGTGATCTGAGTGTAACACAAATTGTTTAGGCCTTAGATAATGACTCCAATAATCCAAAGCCCTTACAATTGCATAGAATTCCTTGTCATAAGTGCTGTAGTTCCTCCCTGAGTCATTTAACTTCTCACTAAAGTAAGCAATAGGGCGTTTGGATTGAGTAAGGACTGCACCGATTCCGACACCGCTTGCATCACATTCAACTTCAAAAACTTGGGAGAAATCAGGCAAGACAAGGATTGGTGCCTCACAAAGTTTCTTCTTAATCATTTCAAAGGCTTCATTGGCTGTCAAAGACCACTCAAAACTTCCTTTCTTCAAACATTCAGTGATAGGGGTCATGATAGTGCTAAAATTAGGTACAAATCTTCTATAGAATGATGCCAACCCATGAAAGCTCCTAACTTCAGTTATGGACTTAGGTTGGGGCCAACTTTTAATTGCTTCTACCTTAGATTGATCCACCATGATGCCATCTTTTGATACCACATAACCAAGGAAGACAATGCTAGGTGTAAGGAAGTCACATTTCTCTAGCTTGGCATACAACTTCTTTTCCCTCAACACATCAAAAACTTGCTTTAGGTGCTGCAAATGATCTTCTTCTCCCTTACTATACACCAATATATCATCAAAATATACTACCACAAATCTTCCCAAGAATGGCTTCAACACTTCATTCATCAATCTCATGAATGTGCTAGGTGCATTAGATAGCCCAAATGGCATAACCATCCACTCATTGATATGAATTTCACTCCACCAACACTTCTTCATGATCATGGGAAACATCCAAGAGTAGAGGAAATTCAGAGAAAGAATTCCATGGTCCAAAACAACCACACATGTAAGCCTACTAAGAGTAATTTCCACACATATTATAAAGGCAAGATGAATGAGATCAAATTCAAGCAATGTGACTTTATGAAGCTCATGCATTCTAACATTCATTCATGGCCCTCCAAGGAGTCCAAAATCATAAAGTGGCTACACAACAAGTTCAAAGACAAAAGGAGAAGTCAAGCCAAGCCAACCAAGGGGTTATGATCAAACATGTATTTCTTTCCTTAGTTTTAAATGTAATTAGATTTAGGGAACTTATGTAATTTGTCTCTTTTGTGTTTTCTTTTATTTAATTTAAGTGGTGTTTAAGTTAACTAGGGTTAGTTAGACTTTAACCATGGTTTGTATCATGCCTATAAAAGGCAATCCAAAATTATTGTAAAGGACTTTTGATGAATTAATGAAAATTTGAGAGCTTTAGCTTTCCTTCCTTGTGTTCTTAGAACTTGGTGTTCTTGGGAACCAAGTATCAATCCTTTATCCAATTTCCATTGCAAGAAGGAAGTTGGTGGTGGAGATTCAAGTTGGTGATTCTTGTATCAAGTGGGTGGAGCCTTCCTTTAAGCTTGTGTGCAAGAAATCTTTATGCTTGGATCACCCTCAAGTTGGTGGAGAATTTCCTTTATGCTTGAGGTTTGTTTTCTTGCTAAGTTTAGTTCATGTTTGATGGTCTTGGAGATTGCTTGAAGTGATGATAGATTGGAGTTGCATGAATGTTAGTTTTGGGTGGGAAATTTGCTTGTTATTGCATGGTTCAGGAGCTTGTTTATTGCTGGATTTTTGGACCATCATTTGAATGTTATTTGTTCACCATTGAAGAGAGATTAAGGGCAGCAATTCATATCACTCATACAGCCCTCCTTTGGTTTTAAAGGCTGTCTTCCACTCATCCCCCTCTCTCATTCTTATTTGATGATAGCCACTCCTAAGATCTATCTTTGAAAATATGGTAGAGCCATGTAACTCATCCAACATGTCATCAAGTCTAGGAATGGGATACCTATACTTGATGGTGATATTATTGATAGCTCTACTATCAACACACATCCTATATGAGCCATCCTTCTTAGGAACCAATAAAGCCGGCACCGAGCAAGGACTCATGCTCTCCCTCACATATCCACGGGCAACCAACTCATCCACTTGCCTTTGTAATTCTTTGGACTCTTCCGGATTGCATCTATAGGCTGGTCTATTGGGTAATGGGGAGCCAGGTATGAGGTCTATCTGGTGCTCTATTCCTCTCAAAGGTGGCAAGCCAGGTGGTAGTTCATGTGGGAAAACATCTTGGTATTCATGGAGCAATGGTTGGATTAGAGGGTGAGGTTCTTTTATGGGTTCAAGGTTTCTCCTCTCAGTGATAAGCAATGCAAGGACAGGTTGGTTCTTCACTATGGCTTGTTCCACTTTGGTTCCACTCAAGAAAAGGTTTCCTTTGTGGTTTTCAGGTTTAGGAATGGGTTGATGTATTTGGGATGGCTTGAGGGGTGCAAGGGTGATGGTTTTCTTCTCTATTTTAAAGGTGTAAGTATTCTTTTTCCCATCATGCAAAACCTCCCTATCAAATTGCCAAGGCCTTCCCAACAACAAGTGACATGCATCCATAGGTATAACATCACAAATAACCTCATCAACATATCTCTTTCCAATAGAAAATGGCACAACAACCTGTTTGGTGACTTGAAGTGTGCTTCCATTGCTTAGCCACTGCAATTTGTAAGGTTGTGCATGTGTAAGGGTTGGTAAGCTCAACTTCTCCACAAGGGTGGTGGATGCAACATTGGTACAGCTCCCACCATCAACAATGAGTGTACACACCTTGCCCTTGATGGTGCACCTTGTTTGGAAGAGGTTCTCCCTTTGTTCTTCACCTTGGCCAACTTGTGCATGCAATACCCTCCTAATTACAAGCATGTTTCCACTATCAGCTTCTTCTACAATCTCTTCCTCACTTTCTTCTTTGTCATCATCACTTTCCTCTCCTTGTACTGCCTTCTCAATCTCTTCAATTTCTTTCAAAGTCATTACCCTTTTATTTGGGCAATTGGCATGGAGATGGCCATAACCATGGCACTTGAAGCATTTCCTCTCCTTAAGATTGTTATTGTGCTTGGGAGTGATGGCCCTCTCCTTGGGAGTCTCTACTACTATCTCTTTACCCTTATCCTTGGATGGGAATTCAGTTTTAGAGTAAGAAGTGGAGCCTTTGTATTGAGTACTACCTTTATAAAAGGTTTTGGGGGCTGAAATTTTCAATGACTTCCTTTGCCTCTCCACTTTGATAGCTAGCTTACAAACATCTTCAAAATTGCAATAGGTTTGCAATTCCACCATATGAGCAATGTTATTATCCAACCCTCCCAAAAATCTTGCAATTGTTTGTTCTTTAACTTCAGGTAGATCACTTCTCATCATGAGCTTTTCAAATTCTCTAATATACTCTTCCACACTCTTGTCCCCTTGCTTAAGTGTATGCAATTTTAGGTAGAGGTCTTGCTTATGGTTGTCGGGTAAGAACCTCCTTTTCATGAGTTTCTTCAATTTCTCCCATGATTTCACCCTTTCTTTACCTTCTCTTTCCCTCTTCTTTTTCAAGTTTTCCCACCATAAAGAAGCATAATCTTTGAACTTCAATATGGCAATCTTGCATTTCTTTTCATCGGAATATCCTTTAAACTCAAACACTCTCTCAATCTCACTTAACCAATCTAGAAAATCATCTGAATTTAGTCCTCCCTCAAATTCAGGTATATCAATTTTCAGCCCTCTATCATCATCTTCATCCCTCCTTATTCTTCTTCTATGGTCCCCCGTATCACTAGAGTCACTTGACAAATGCATTTCCTCCTCAAGGTGTGGCCTTGGAGGTGGTCTAGGATGGGGTTGATTTCTTCTATGGTTTGTGTTTTGGTTTTGGTTTCTAAGAAGTTGTATGATTTCAGTGAATTGGGTTCTAAGCTCATTGATTTCATTTTCTAGTCTTTGGCTAACAAGTTGCCATGGATGAGGTGGTGAAGAAGAAGGTGATCTTTGTGACATTTTGGTGTTTTAATGGTAAGGTAAGTGTTTAGAATGTGTTTTGGGTGAAAAGGAATGGTTGGGATTAAGTAGTTTAGGTATTGTCCAAAGTTTTGGGTCTTGGCTTTTAAATGAATTGGGTTTGTATTTGGGCTAGGTAAAAATGTGTGGGGAATGGTAAATTTGTGTACTTTTGTTTGAGGTAGGGCAAAGGAAAGATGTAGGATAGTTTTTAAGTGTTTTGGGCTGGAAAAAGGGCAAATTCACATTCTGTGAACAGTAAATTCGTGAGGGAACAGTACCTTCCGGCCGGCCAAGAAATAAGATGAAGAAGAAATGGATCCACAATCAACACAACCAAACAACCTAAGCTCTGATACCAAATTGATGTGAATCCATCAAATTGGCTAAAATTACATTCAAAAGCTTATGCATGCAAATTAGGCTCTAATCACTTCCAATACTTAACACCTCACTTCCAACCATCATCAAACCTCCCAATCTACTGATTTTCATCACCAAATCAACACCACATCAAGATTAACAAAACCAAAGGCAAGCACTATAAGTTCTACAAGTTCAAGTAGATAAATTTTCCATGCAACATATATAATACTTACTAGATTAGCCAAATGATACTCCAAGCATAAAGGCAAAGCCACCAACTTGGAAATCCACCACCAAACCTTTGGCTAAAGTTTGGATAAAGGAAGAACAAATCAATTCAAGAGACAAACTCAAGAACCAAAATGAGAGAGATTTTCATATTGATAAAAACTACTTTTTACAATATTTTCATGCCTTTATATATGGTCTTCCCAAAGGCATGGTCAAAGCCCTAATATTAAATATAAATACAACAAAATGAAATTACAAAATATTACAAAATTTCTAAGCCATTGAAATGAGAAATGAGCCCATGCTTCATTAATTACAAGCCATGCCACTTTTCCTTAAATAAAGGAATCATGTCCCCTTGACTTTGCAACTTGCATATCTTCCATTCTTTGAATCAAATTGAAGCCAAATTTGGTAAGTGGGCCTAATTCTCCTTGATGAAAATGGGTTGGGCTAGGATAGCCCAATGTGAGCTCTTCTTGGACCTCCTTGTTGCCTTGGGCCATTTGCTTGCATGTTTGATTGGCTTGGACCATAGACTTCATATCTTGGACTCCTTTGGCTTTTGATTTCATTCCATAAACATAAAGAAGTGTAGGGCTGCTGGAATGGGTTGGGATCACATCAGTTAGGATACCTCGGTGGTTGGCAACCCGATGTTCAGATTGGTTGGAAAATTGAAGATAGTGAAAAGAAAGTTGAGAGAGTTGAAATGAATTTCACTTTACTTCTTCATGATCATGGGAAACATCCAAGAGTAGAGGAAATTCAGAGAAAGAATTCCATGGTCCAAAACAACCACACATGTAAGCCTACTAAGAGTAATTTCCACACACATTATAAAGGCAAGATGAATGAGATCAAATTCAAGCAATGCAACTTTATAAAGCTCATGCATTCTAACCTTCATTCATGGCCCTCCATGGAGTCCAAAATCATAAAGTGGCTACACAACAAGTTCAAAGACAAAAGGAGAAGTCAAGCCAAGCCAACCAAGGGCTTATGCTCAAACATGTATTTCTTTCTTTAGTTTTAAATGTAATTAGATTTAGGGAACTTATGTAATTTGTCTCTTTTGTGTTTTCTTTTATTTAATTTAAGTTGTATTTAAGTTAACTAAGGTTAGCTAGTTTTAACCATGGTTTGTATCATGCCTATAAAAGGCAATCCAAACTTATTGTAAAGGGACTTTTTGATGAATTAATGAAACTTTAAAAGCTTTTGCTTTTCTCTCTTGAGTTCTTAGAACTTAGTGTTCTTGGGAACCAAGTTACATCCTTTATCCAATTTCCATTGCAAGAAGGAAGTTGGTGGTGGAGATTCAATTTGGTGATTCTTGTATCAAGTGGGTAGAGCCTTCCTTTAAGCTTGTGTGCAAGAAATCTTTATGCTTGGATCACCCTCAAGTTGGTGGAAGATTTCCTTTATGCTTGAGGTTTGTTTTCTTGCAAAAATTTTAGATTATTAGATGTTTTTAGTACTTGACCAATGCTAGATTTTTTAGGGTGGAGTTGTAAGCCTTTTAGAATCTGATTTGAGAGCATTACAACCCTTTCAATTCAGATCATGAACTATAAAGAATTCTAGTGCATCTCTGAGAGGGTCAAACAAGTGAAGGACAAATTGGACTATGTTTAAAATAGATTACTTAAATCCCCCTTGGATAAGAGATTAGTCAAAGAGTATAAAAGATTTGAATAGAGAGTATCAAAAGTAAAGCTGGATGGAAGAGTCCTTGTTAAAACAAAAATCGAGGATTAATTGGTTGAAAGAAGGTGACTAGAACACTAGCTACTTTTTCAAGTGCCTTAAGAGTCGACGAAATAGAAATGCTATCAACGCTATTTTGGATGATAATGACAACATGGTTTACAGAAAAGTCTTATTAAGGACAAGTTAGTAGAACACTTCAAGGATATCCTTTCCAGTGTGAATGGGGATGTGGACATAGATCAAATGCCTCATTGGTTTGACTACAAGATTCCAGATGTTGCTGCCCAAGATATGGTTAGAGAAATTACTGAGGATGAGGTTAAGTCTACCTTTTTTGCTATGAATGATAACAAGGCTCTTAGACCTGATGGCTTTGATGCCAAGTTCTACAAAACGGCTTGGGAGATTGTTGGTCATAATGTGGTTAAAGCGATTAAATATTTCTTTGACATTGGTTCGCTCTTTCGTGAGGTCAATTGTACCATTCTTGCTTTAGTGCCTAAATGTGATAATCCTACTCATGCTAAAGACTTCAGAACTATTGCTTGTTGTAACATGATTTACAAATGCATTTCTAAAGTCATAGCCAACAGATTGAAAGGGATTCTCCCTGAGTGTGTGAATAGAGCTCAAGTGACCTTTATTAAAGGAAGAGGGATTGGTGATAACATCTTATTGTGCAACGAGCTGCTCAATAAGTATCATAAAGATGTCTCCAACAGGAAAAAGTGTGCTATTAAAATTGACTTGATGAAAGCATATGACATGGGTAGATAGGATTTTATATTAGCTTGTCTTGGGAGGCTTGGCTTTCACCCTCGATTTATCCACTGGATTAAAGAGTGTCTCACCTCCCCTATGTCCTATGTTTGCATTAATGGTGAGTTGGAGGGTTTCTTTAAGAGTTCTAGAGGATTAAGGCAGGGGGACCCTATTTCCCCTTACCTCTTTGTGATTACTATGGAAGCTTTTGCCAAGATTATTGAAAAGCAGATTACAAAGGGGAAATTTGCGTACCATTGGAGGTGTAAAGAGAGTAATATTACGCATTTGTGCTTTGTGAACACCTCATCCTATTTTGTAGAGCGGATAAGCACCATCAGAACTTTTTAGGATACTCATAAGAATTTTCAGTATTGGTCTAGCCTAGGAACTAATAGTGATAAAAGTAACATATTTCTTTAAATGTTTTGCCTAGGTAGGCTCTCAAGAGGGTAGGGGTTTTTGTAGCTGTTCCTTGTTTTGCGGGCGTTCTCTTGCGCCGCGCTTAGGTTGTTAGGGCTTGCCCTTTGTGTTTGGTGTTTATAAATATACTTACTTACCAAAAAAAAAAAAACATATTTCTTTAAAGGGTGGGTAAAGAGGAAAAAAGAGACCTGATTAATATCCTTGGGTTTAATGAAGGGACATTTCCTTTTAGGTACTTGGGTGTGCCGATGGTCTCCTCTAAGCTATAAGAAGCTAAATGCAAACCTTTGATCAATAAAATTGTGAGTTGGATCCTTTCTTGGAAATGTAGACACCTTTCTTATGCAGGTAGACTGGTACTTGTTAAAGCCATTTTATTCAGCATTCAAATGTTCTAGGCCATTCATTTCTTCCTTCCAAATAAGGTCCTTAAGGAGATTGATACCAAACATAGGAATTTTTTTTGGAGTGGGGGAGAGGCTAATTAGAATAAGGTGAAAGTTGCCTGGGAAGAGGTTTGCAAGCCATATGAAGAGGGAGGATTAGGACTTAAGGCTAGTAAAGACTGGAACAAAGCTGCTATGACTCGACACCTGTGGACTATCATTCGAGGTGATGATTCTTCCATATGGGCTGATTGGATAAGGTGGAATAGAGTGAAGAATAGGAGTGTCTGGAATATTCAAGCCTCTAGTGATAGCCCTTGGTGGTGGAGGAAACTTCTCAAGTTGAGAGACGAGACACATAATAGGATTAGTCATATCATTGGTATTGGGCAGGACACTTTTGTGTAGTGGGACAATTGGAACCTTCTGGGCCCTCTAACCAAAAGGTTTGGAGACAGAAAAATCTATGACTCGGGGATGGAGAAGAATGCTAAAGTCACGGAGCTCATAGAGAATGGGGATTGGAAGCAGCCGGTGGCTAAAACTTGTGAAATGATTGAGGTTAAGAACACCCCCTTAAGTAAGCCTAGGATAGGAGCCAACAGAGTTATTTGGAATCCTTGTGGGAATAGTAGCTTTTCCATTTCTTTGGCATGGAATGAATTTAGAAAGAAGAATGACTTGGTGGGTCGGGCTCACCTCATTTGGCACAAGAAGCACATCCCTAGGCATGCCATCATCCTCTGGCTCTCTCTAAGGAAGAGGTTACCCACTCAAGATAAATTGCAAATGTATGGTTTATGTTCTAATATTACTTATGTGTTTTGTGATGTGTCTGATGAGAATATTGACCACATTTTCTTTCAATATGATTACAGTCGGTTTATTTGGGATAATATTCTTAACCAGAGCAACTTGTGTTATAGGGGATGACCTTGGGATGGGTATGTTGAGGAGATCTCTCGAGAGTGGAAAGGGAAATCTCTTAGGGCCACGTTAGCAAAAATGAGTTTAGGTGCAGTTGTCTATAGTATTTGGTGGGAAAGGAACAATAAAGTCTTTTCGAGAGGGGTCTTACCTATAGAGAGTGTCTATATTAATGTAAAATAGTCATTAGGGACAAAGCGATGGAGTTAAGTAATTTCCCTTATGCTTTCCAGAATAGCTCCTTTGTTGATTCTTGGGCTCTACCTTTGTATACTTAATAACTATGAACCTTGTCTTTTATAAGTGGTTGTTGCTTCTTCTCTCTCTTCCTTTGTCATAAGAGGGATAGTTCACTGTAGCCTTATAAGGAATGATATTATTAGGTTGAGAGGGGTTAGGAGTATATCTAGATGGGAAAAAAGGGGTTTTTGGAATGTTCTTATTTGGAGAGAGAACTTGAGAGGGTGTCCTTTGGATTTGTCTATAACTTATGTGTGGGAAGGGCTTCTTTTTCTAACATTGCTCATTTTGCAGGGCATTCACAAGTGACTAACTACTTTTCCTTTGAGCTTTGGTTCTCCGTTAGGTATCTATACATGTGCTTTAATTATCATGGAGAGGGGTACAAATTTTTTCAGCCAAGAGAAGGCATTATGGATATTTTTGCTTCTATAGGGAAGACTTGGTTAGAGGCTATCTTGTTTGGTACTGTATTCACCCGTTCTACCTTTGCTATGATTCACCAAGGGAGGAACCTCATTCTAACCATTTGAGGTGGCTTGTAGATGGAATTATGAATATTGGATAGGTTCTTACAAGAAGAGTTTGGATGATTGCCCAACCCAATGGTCAAATTTGGCACTTTAAGCAAATTAAGAGGGATGAAGATTGTCCTAAAAAGCTTGCCAATGTTTACATGTGTGGGAACCAGTTAGGGAAAATTTGCACTCCATTAGCTGGAATTTTTCTACATGGTGGAGCAATTCTATTATTGTGTTGGTGCATGCCTTCCAACTCAAGATTCAGTTTGTAGTTTTCAAAGATTTTTAGGACAAAGAAGGTTGGTTCAGGAACTATATGTATACTTACACGGGTGGGGATGTTTTCTTCAAAAATTTTACCACTTGAAACGCCTTTTTTCGCTGCTTTTCCTTGGACAGAAACTACTTTTACTGTTCACAAAAGCTGCCCGTAAACAGTAAAATCTGCATTTTTTCCAAATTCAAGGCTGATTCTTTTGGGGTTTTGGTGACCCTTTTGTGTGCGATGTGGTGGGCTCTTTTCAAAGGCATTTTGGGCAACAAAAAGGGCAATGTTAAGACTCCAAAGTAGTGCATTTTAAGGCTGGAAGGAATGATTTTGGTTGCTGTTTTATTGGCTGGAAATCAGGCCTGGAGCATTATCTTCACATACCCGGCAGGTTGGATTTTAGGCATTTTACCCTCCAATTTGTAAGTGGCTGGGATTCTAAAGTGGGGTCGTATCTGGGACACTGCAAACATGTTTTCCCAGCCATTCACAAGAGACGTTGGACTATGTACTTAGTTGAGATTGAAACAAGTTATACATATCCTTATGGGAATGGTTTGTACAAGGGCTGGTGGTTTGCTTTAGGCTCAAGCATGGTGGATGGAGCTCTTCCCTCCTTTAGGTTCCTTACATTTCTTTGCATGAGAAGATTTTATGATCCTTGCTGTTTGTACAACTTTGACGTACCTATTGGTTACATTGGCTTTAGATTAGGTATATTTCTTGGTTATAGATATTTGGCTGTATTTTTGGGATTGTAAATAGTTTTTGGTGCTGGTGCTTTCTTTGTGGTTGGTTTTTGCCCTCTTGAGCCCTCTCTTTGCTTTGCCTAGATAGGCTCCCAAGAGGGTTGGGTTTTCTGGTCTTTGTTTCCTTGGTGTTTGTAGGCATTCTCATGCGTCACGCTTAGGCTATAAGGCATTGCCCTTTTTGTTTTGGTGCTTATAAATTTTACTTACCAAAAAAGAAAAAAAAAACAAGGAGAAACTTGAGGTGCAAGATAACCCTAGTAGAAATGCACTTAGGAATAAGATATGTTTAAGTGTCATGGCTATCGTCACTTCCAAGCCAATTGTCCTAAAAATTGAGCCATGACCTAGATGGAGTTTGCGACTATCAAAGAGGCTTTCCAAGATGAAGAGATTAAGGAAGAAAGTGAGGGAGAAGAGCTAGCTGATCCCGATCAAAGGGAATTGTTAGTTCTTAAGAGATTGTTACATGCCCAAGTCAACTCACAAGATGATCAAAGGGAGAACTTGTTTCAAACTAGGTGTACCATTAAGGAAAAGGTTTGTTTGGTAATAGTAGATAGTGCAAGTTTCACTAATGTTGCTTCCACCACCGTTATGGAGAAACTGAGTTTGCCAACCCTTGACCATGCTAGACCCTATAAGCTTCAATGATTGAGCAATGGAGACACCATGCAAGTTACCCAACAAGTTATGGTTCCCTTTTCTATTGGCAAGAGGTATGTAGATGAAGTGTTTTATGATGTTATGCCTATGAATGCTTGTGATTTACTACTTGGGCAGCCATGACAATTTGATATAGAGGTGATACACATTGGAAGACTTAATAATTGTTCTTTTAAGTTCAACAAAAAAGCCATCACCCTTACCCCATTATCGCCTAGCCAAGCTGTACTACAAACATCACCAAAACTAAACACACCTAAAAAAAGCCTCTTCTTGAATGCCAACCAACTTGACAAAGCCTTCCGAAAACATAAACCTATCCTTGTCTTACTAATGGCCAAGAGAACTATACCCATGAATGAAACCACCACCCTCTCACCTTAAACCTTTGATAAATGAATTCTAAGATGTCTTCTCTAATGAACTACTACATGGGCTATCTCCATTGAGAGGAATTGAGCACCAAATTGATTTGGAACCCGGTGCACCATTACCAATTAGACTCACCTATAGATGCAACCCTCAAGAATTCAAAGAGTTACAATGGCAAGCTGAGGAGTTGATTGCTATGGGGTTTGTGAGGGAAAGCATGAGTCTTTGTTCAAGGTGAGCTCTTCTTATACCTAAGAAGGATTGAACTTATAGAATGTGTGTTGATAGTAGAGCCATCAATTAGATCACAATTAAATATAGTATCTTATAACTCAATTAGTGACATGTTAGATGAACTTCATGGTGTATAGGTCTTTTTGAAGATCAATTTGAGGAGTGGCTACCACCATATAAGGCTAAAAGAGAAGGATGAGTGAAATACAACTTTCAAGACCAAAGGGTGGTTATATGGATGGTTGGTTATGCCTTTGGACTTTCGAATGCCCCAAGCACTTTCATGAGGTTGATGAATGTGGTATTTAGAACTTTCATTGGTCATTTTGTTTTGGTATATTTTGATGACATTCTTGTATAGAGTAAGAGTGAGGAAAAACATGTAACCCATCTTTGGCAAGTGCCTGAAGTATTGAGGGAGCAAAAATTATTGTCCAAGATGGAGAAGTGTGAGTTTTTTTTGTTAAGGAAGTAGTCTTTCTAGCGTATGTTATATCAGAAAGGGGAATTTGGGTAGATCAATCAATATTGACGCTATCCAAAGTTTGCCAATTCCTTCAAACATCATGCAGGTTAGGAGTTTTCATGGATTAGCGTCATTTTATAGGAGGTTTGTCCCTAATTTTAATTCCTTAATGGCTCCTACAACTGAGTGTATGAAAAAGGTAGCTTTGAATGAACTAATGCTGCCAATGAAGCCTTTGAGTTGATAAAGAAGAGGTTGTGTGAAGCTCTCATCCTTGCCCTTCAAATTTTTTCACAAGTTTTTGAGTTAGAATGTGATGTTAGTGGGGTAGGCATAGGTGTAGTCTTGACTCAAAACAAAAGGCCAATTGCTTATTTGAGTGAAAAGCTCAATATGTCTAAGAGAATGTTTAGCACCTATGATAGAGAGTTTTATGCTATTGGGAGGGCTTTAAACCATTGGAGTCACTATTTTAGGCCAAGACAATTTGTGCTCCATTCTGACCATTAAGCTTTGAAGTTCATTAATAGCCAACACAAGCTACAACCACAACATGCAAAATGGGTGGAATTCTTACAATCCTTCTTCTTTGTGTCCAACTACAAGCAAGGAGCAAGTAATATGGTGGCTGATGCTCTCTCTAGGAGGTATGCCTTGCTTACTCTTCTTGATTCTAAGGTATTGGGATTTGAATTGATGAAATTACGTTATGAGGAGGATTTGGAGATGAAGTATTGTATGCTTAAATGGGGGAAGAGTGGCTATGAAGAGTATAATCTACATGATGGATATCTATATAAAGGGAGTAAATTCTGTGTTCCCAAGGGTAGATTTAGGAAGTTGCTTTTAAGAGAAGCCCATGAAGGAGGATTGGCTGGACATTTTGGAGTTATTGAAACTTGGAGGTTCTTAAGGAGCATTTTTATTAGCCTAAAATGTTAGGGGATATACGAGCCCTTATAGCTAGTGTGGAACTTGCCAAAGATCTAAAAGCTAACTCAAATATGGTCCTTATCAACCTTTACCCATACTCGAGTTGCCTTGGGAACACCTTAGTATGGATTTTTTGGTGGCTCTTCTTAGAACTCAAAGGAACAAAGACTCAATCATGGTGGCTATGGATAAGTTCTCCAAGATAACCTATTTCATGCCTTGCACCAATAGTGATGATACTTTACATGTATCCCAATTATTCTTTAATGAGATTATGACTTTATATGGCATTCTTAGAACCATTGTGTCGAATAGGGACACTAAGTTCTTGAGTCACTTTTAGAGAAAACTTTGGGGATGGGAACCAAACTTTTATTTAGCATATCACACCACTCCTAATCTGAAGGCCAAATTGAAGTAACCAATGGAGCATTGAGGAACGTCTTGAGAAGTTTGTTTAGTAAGCATATGAGGAATTGGGACCTTAAATTGGCACATGTTGATTTCAGTTACAATAGGAGTCCTAACACCACTATAGGACATTTTCCTGTTGAAGTTCTATATTGTGTGAACCTCTTGACCCTTATCGACCTCACTTCCTTGCCACTTGATTTAAAACCAAGTATGGATGTTAAGGAGAATCTCAAACAAATGAAGCAATTACATAAAGCTTTGAGGACACAAACTAAGAAGGCCAATGAGTACGCAAGACAAAAAGCTAATAAAAATAGGAAACCAAAAATTTTTAAACCTAGAGATTTGGCTTGGGTGCACTTAAGGAAGGAAAGGTTTCCTAGCAAAAGGAAGAGCAAGTTAGCATTGATGGCCCCTTTGAAATCCTTAAGAAGATAAATGACAGTACCTATAAGGTGGAGCTCTCAAGTCAATAAAGAGATGTTTCAACTACTTTCAATGTGGGGGATATAACCCTTACTTGGAGGATGATTTGGATTTGAGGGCAAATCCTTACCAACCAGGGGAGGATGATATGAATTCTAATTCTCAACCCTTAGCTTGCTTGATGGAGTCTAATCCCTTTTTATCCACTCGTGGCCACTTCAAAACAACTTTTCTAATGTTTTTGAAAGCCTCAAACACACTAAAATATTCTTTGACCAAAGTAAAAGCAATATATAGTGAACTAAACCTTAAAAGAGCACAAACAAGCAAAGGAAAACATGAGGACCAACAGCTACCCACTACAGTGCCATGCCACGATACCAAGAAAGCCTAGCAAGCATTTTTGTGTGTGCTGCAGCGCCTGCATTCTACCCTGCGTATGTTTGTGCATGCTACAACACTCATCTTCTGTTGAAGCATATGCTTGCGTGCTAGCCCATGCGCTTGCCTACTCCGTGCACACACAATCGTTCTTCTACTGGTGCATTATCCCAACTTATGTAATTTTTTTCATTTTAGTTCCTTTCTTTTATTCCTTTTCCTAATTTGTATTAAGGGTATTTTTTTCATTTCTTATTTCTTGTAAGACACCTATATAAGTCTCTCTCTCTCTCTCATGTAAAACACCTTTGAATTTTGAAGAAAAGTTATACAAAAAGCTTGTATTCTTTTCCTTGAAACTTTGTGGTTATTGGAATTTCAATTTTATCTTTTCCAATCTTCTAGCAATGAAGGATTGGTAGTGATTGAAGCAAGCTGGTAGAAGTTCTTTTATGCTTGTTTCTCATCCTTGCATGTCTCATTAATTTCCAAGTAAGTGCTTGCACGTTGATCATGTGCTGGAAACTGTTGAATACTTGCATGTTTGGTAAAAGGATTTGATAATGTTGCATGGTTATTGAGCAACATATGTTCTAGTTTTTATCTCCTCATCAGCTTGTTTTAGCCCTTGATTCTTTTCCCTATTATAATGTAGCAATAACAGTCCAAAAAAACCTCATCCAACACAAGGCCGCAAGTAGTAGACAACTCACTTTCAAGCTCCAAAGACTACACTATAACAGCTAGCTTAGTAGCCCAAAACCATGAAAAAAGGCCTTGAATCAAAGCTTGCGTGTCAAGGAATAGATGGCCAAGATCCATTGTAAACTTCTTGAATTTGGTGTGAAAATTCTACTTGAAGAAGGGCAAAAAACTAGAAATTTGGCCAAAAATCATTATTCATGAGAATAGTACTCGTAAATAGTATTTTTGCATTTTAAGTTTTCAAGCCTTGAAACAAGGCCCAATAGCAATCCGGATGTAGGTTTTTAGTTGTCCACAAGTGTAATTATCCTGCATTAAGTAGTACAAAGGCTTGGAATGAAAATCTAACTTAATTTTCTTCAAGTTGGCATGCAAACCAAAAGCCAAAGTTTCTCTTTATTTCTCAAGGAAGTTAGGCAACCAAGAAAAGTCTTCTCCCTTTATCTATCTTCCCATAAGTGATGGTACTCAAAGCCACCAAGTTTAAGTCCATGGGATAGAGCCAGAAAAATAGATTGAGGCTTTGCAAGTTAGTGATAATGAGAATTATGTGTATCCTGCAAAAAAGGAAACAAGTTACCATGAAAGTCTCTCTTTTTTCCACCTTCTCTCTCATATCTCTCAAGCAAGGTTAAAATTGTGTAGTCTAATAAAATCTCCCCATAATCAAGTAAGTGCAAGCTTGGTGGACATGGGCTGGATTTGTTTGCTTGCTGGAGGTCATGTTGTCTTTGGTGTTTGAGTCTTCTCCACTTGGCTTCTTGCTTTCTATGGCATTAGAAGATTTAGTCTCCATTATCGCATACACAAAGGTTGGACTTTGTTCCATGTCTACAACAATTTAGATTGTGTAAATAGTACTTGTTATAGGCACAAAGTTGTGTATCTTTTTTTTTATTTGTAAATAGTAGTTTAAAAGTTGGGGATGGTTTAGTTGTGTGCTTTACTTGCCCTACTTGTGGCTCTCTTGAGTTCTATCTTGGCTAGAGCCTAGATAGGCTCTTAAGAGGGTTGGGTGTTGTTAGATTGGTTTGTTGTAATTCATAGCTTTCATATGTGGGCATGTTCCCTCATCATGCTTAGGTTGTTCAAGCTTGCCCAATTTTTTTTTTTGTTTATAATTTTTTTACTTACAAAAAAAATAAACTTCATTCTTCCTCTTTTCCGTAAACCTTTATCCAAACTTACTAACCTAGTTGGTGATTTGGTGGTGGACTTGTCCTTTATCCTTATTTTTATGCATGGTGTATGGCCTTTTAACTTTGTAAGTTATAATTTCACCTTAACTAGTTCTTGCCAGAACTTACCTGTTTGATTTATAATGAGTTGCTACTGAACTTAAGCATGGAAAACATGTGCTTTGATTGGTTGAACTAAGTAGGAAGAGTGATAAACACTAAGGGAGTGATATTGTTTGTGTTGGCTGAATGTTTGCTTGTTTGTGTTAATGGTAAGAACTCACATTTGAGGTATTAAAATGTATCATAGTAATCCATCAAGGATTGGAGCACTCGCTGCCATGTATACCATTATTATTATATTCTTGATAAATATTTTAAGTATTATGTTAAGAAAGTGCTTTATTAGTATATACAGTATGAGTCCTACACAAGCTATTTTACTAAAAATATGCACTGTGTGGAAGTTTCATATGGAATATGGTGGAATGCTAAACCCATTGTATAGTATCCCAAAGAAAACTCATAATTTATTATTATTATTTTAATATATGAGAACATATATGATACTATACATCCTCTATAATGAGCAATATAAGCATGAGAGCTAACATGCTATTTGCTAAAAACTAAATACATATATGTACATACATATATAAAACTAGAAACTGAAATAAGAACTTGCTCAAGCAATATCTCACTCACTAGCCATCTCATGCTTCAAGCTCAGTTCCACAAAACACTTCACTTGCAAGAAAAAAAAACTGAACGAGATGAGTGACAAGTTACTTAGTAAGCATCTTCTATCTTTACCTTCGGGTAGGCACTAAGTTGACCTACACCAACTTGTGACTAATGACAAGGCTCTAAGCTCTATGTAAACGGTTAGCTACTAACCAAAAAACTTAACTAAGCTTTTTATAGTCTAATAGCTTCTTTTTCTCTAGCTTAGCTTACTGTTGAAACTCAAGCTTAGCTTACTACTGAAACTCACTGCTTAAGCCTTTCTTTCTTATCTTATTTCTTAACTAAGGACATTTCTAAACTGTGCTCTGATCTTTCCTTTTGGCAAACGGTAAATTGGAGAACTTAACTAAGTTTCAAACTAGCTTAGTAGCTTCTTCTATTCTAGCTTATCTTATTCTTTGTTTTCTTTCTTATTTAGATTCTTAATTGAAGGTATCTCTAACTCTTTTCTTGCTTGTCATGTCTCTGTGTTAATCTCTTTCTAAATATTTTCTCTTGACTAGACAAACTTTTAGTGTAATAGATGGTACTTGGATTATTTATAGTCTTTCCTTAATTGCTATCTATAATAAAACTATTTCTCACCTAATATTTTGTTTTTTGGCTTACCATATTATCTTAACTGATAGACTATGCTTAGTTTCTTTCATACTCTATAGACTTTTTTTTTGTACAAAGGCTTTAACTCGTACCCTATCATAATTACATAAATGGATATATGTATACTACAAAGCATGAATCATTAGATCCTCAGGTCTAGCACTCTATCACTTCTTTTCTTATTGCACTATCTTCCTTCTCTAAGTTAGAAAGCAGCTAATACAATTTTTCTACTATAAAACTCATAATTGTTCATGAGAATTTATCTAATATCTCTTCTTCCTATGATATTGATTATGGTTCTTATTGAAACTATTTCTAATTATGCCATACTTGCTTAGCTATACTTGTGATTCTTTTTTAGCCTTAACTGATTTGTCTTAGTTGAGAAGGAAGATAGTGAAACAATTTCTTTTCTTACTTGTTTCTTCTTTGGCTATTATGTACGTAATCATATCATTAACATTACATATCTTGATTGTATTATTAGTTATCAGTTTGGCTAATAATTTCTTTGTCATTCTACGATACTTATTATAGTTTCTCAGTTCTGATTAATCTTATTGGTTTTGGCCCTCTTGAGCCCCCTCTTTATTTTGCCTAGGTAGGCTCTCAAGAGAGTAGGGGTTCTTGTAGTTGTTCCTTGTTTTGCGGGCGTTCTCTTGCGCCGTGCTTAGGTTGTTAGGGCTTGCCCTTTGTGTTTGGTGTTTATAAATATACTTACTTACCAAAAAAAAAAAAAAAAAACACTCAATTTCTAACAAGTTTGGCCAATAGCAATATCCAATTTCTAATGGATGTTGGTTTCTCAATTTTTAATAGGCTTATGAACTCATAAGGTGCCCTTTCAAGTCCACCCCTAAAAGATGCCTAAAACATTGATTTTTTTTTTTTTGAAAAACATGCATATCTAATCTAAAGGTCTAAACATGTATAATATTTTCATACTTTTCCTAAAAAAACATTTGCTTACAATGTCATTTCATAAAATACATATCTTGTATAAAGTCTTATTATTCTTGCTTAATATTGAATTTCTTAATTTCTATACTTAATAAATTATTAATTAAAATCTTAATATTTTTTTTGAACTAGACATCATGCACGATTATGCACCTCAAGGCTACATGACAATGACCTTCTAAATTCTAGCTGATGTGGAACTAACACTTGCACGATTGTGACTCACTATCTCATGATCGTGTCACCATAGTGACTAGTAACACAACCATGAGGCTTGGTTATTGGATCAGCTAGGTTCTCTTCTATGTCTACTCTCTCAATATGTTTATCTCCATGTTACATAATTTTTCATACCAAATAGAATCACAGGGGAATGCGTTTGGATTTTTGGTAAGACCATGGTTCCTTGGATTGTGCTATAGCCGATTGTTGTCGCAATAGAGGTCTTAGGATTAGTAATACTACTTCCTTTTCTACCTAAGCAAGAGAAATATACTTAAACTTTGTAAAATCAGCCACATTACTCTATTTAAAACTCTTCTAGCTAACTATACCACCATTCAAACAAAATATAAAGCCCAATTAGGATTTTGTAATCATCATAATCTATTTGAAAACTTGCATTATAGTAACCACTTACGATGTGCTCATCCTCTTGTCCATAAACCAAGAATGCATCCTTAGTCCTTCTTAAGTATTTAAGAATGTTTTTTTACAGCAATCCAATATTTTTCACCTAACTTAGGTCAATATCTATCGCAAATTCTTAAAGTGAATGAGACATCAATCCACATACATAACATCATGTACATGATTGATCTAATTAATGAAGCAAATGGAAAATAACTCATCTTCTCCCTTTCTTCATATGTTTTAGGACATTTATCCTTATTTTGAGTTATAGGCAAAAACTCTTTCTTTGTATGTACTCTGACTTAGTCTAAGCAACTTACGTATGGAAAACATATGGATAACCAAGTCTTAATAGTTTGTAAGTGTGGTAAGTCATTTCTAATAATCAAGATGTCATTAACATATAGGACTAGAAATGCTATGACACTTTTTACTAACCTTCTTATACTGATGTGAACCCAGCCCATTCCAGCAACCCCACACTTCTTCATGTTCATGAATGCAATCAAAAGCCAAAGGAGTCTAAGATGTGAAATCTATGGTCCAAGCCGAAAAAACATGCAAGTGAATGGCCCAAGGCAACAAGGTGGTCCAAAAAGAGCTCACATTGGGCTATCCTAGCCCAACCCAATTTCATCAAGGAGAAATAGGCCCACTTACCAAATTTGGCTTTAATTTGATTCAAAGAGTGGAAGATATGCAAGTTGTAAAGCCAATGAGACATAATTCTTTAATTTAAGGAAAAGTGGTATGACTTATAATTAATCAAGCATGGGCTCATTTCTCATTTCAATGGCTTAGAAATTTTGTAATGTCTTGTAATTTCATTTTTTTGTATTTATAATTAATATTAGGGCTTTGACCATGCCTTTAAGAAGACCATATAAAAAGGATAAAAATATTGTAAAAACTAGTTTTGATGAATATGCAAAATCTCTCTCATTTTGGTTCTTGAGTTTTGTCTCTTGAATTAAATTGTTCTTCCTTTATCCAAACCTTAGCCAAAGGTTTGTTGGTGGATTTCCAAGTTGGTGGCTTTGCCTTCATGCTTGGAGTATCATTTGGCTAATCTAGTAAGTATTTTATGTGTTACATGCAAAAACTGTCTAATTGAACTTGTAAATGCTTGCTCTTGGTTTTGTTTAGTCTTGGTGTTGTGTTGGCTTGTTGAATGACTTAGTGATGAAAATGAGTAGTTTGGGATGTTTGATGATGGTTGGAAGTGTTGAATGTTGGAAGTGATTAAAGACCATTTGCATATTTGACCTTCTAAATGCATTTTAAGTCAATTGGACGGATTTACATCAATTTGGTATCATAGCTTAGGTTGTTTGGTTGTGCTGATTTGTGGATTCATTTCTTCTTCATCTTATTTATTGGCTGGAAGCACTATTACAGGCGGAGTTACTGTTCACAGCATGTGAGCTTGCCATTTTCCAGCCCAAAACACTTAAAAACTATCTTACATTTTTCCTTTACCTTACCACCACGAATTTTTACCTATCCCAATTACAAGCCCATTTCCCACACTCAAAACAATTGAACACAAACCTAATTCATTTAAAAACGAAAACTTATAAGCTTTGGAAAATACCTAAACAACTTAATCCCAACCATTCCTCTTCACCCAAAACATATTCTAAACACTTACCTTACCATTAAAACACCAAAATGTCACAAAGATCACCTTCTTCTTCACCACCTTATCCATGGCAACTTGTGATCCAAAGACTAGAAAATGAAATCAATGAGCTTAGAACCTAATTCACTAAAATCCTAAAACTTCTTAGAAACCAAACACATACACCTCCTCACCATGAACCAAACCCAAACCATAGAAGAAATCAACTCCGTCCTAGACCACCTCTAAGGCCACACTAATTTGAGGAAGAAATGCATTTGTCAAATAACTCTAGTGATATGTGGGACATAGAAGGAGGATAAGGAGAGATGAAGATGATGATAGAGGGCTGCAAATTGATATACCTGAATTTGAGGGAGGATTAAATTCAGATGATTTTCTAGATTGGTTTAGTGAGATTGAGAGAGTGTTTGAGTTTAAAGAATATTAAGATGAAAAGAAACGCAAGATTGCCATATTGAAATTAATATGAATTGAAGCCCTTAATCTCTCTTCAATGGTGAACAAACAGCATTCAAATGATGGTTCAAAAATCCAGCAATAAACAAGCTCCTGAACCATGCAATATCAAGCAAATTTCCCACCCAAAACTAAGATTCATGCAACTCCAATCTATCATCACTTCAAGCAATCTTCAAGACTATCAAACATGAACTAAAATTAGCAAGAAACAAACCTCGAGCATAAAGGAAATCTTCCACCAACTTGAGGGTGATCCAAGCATAAAGATTTCTTGCACACAAGCTTAAAGGAAGGCTCCACCCACTTGATACAAGAATCACCAACTTGAATCTCCACCACCAACTTCCTTCTTGCAATGGAAATTGGATAAAGGATGCAACTTGGTTCCCAAGAACACTAAGTTCTAAGAACTCAAGAGAGAAAAGCACAAGCTTTTAAAGTTTCATTAATTCATCAAAAGTTCTTTACAATAAGTTTGGATTGCCTTTTATAGGCATGATACAAATCATGGTTAAAGTCTAACTAACCCTAGTTAACTTAAACACCACTTAAATTAAATAAAAGAAAACACAAAAGAGACAAATTACATAAGTTCCCTAAATCTAATTACATTTAAAACTAAAGAAAGAAATACATGTTTGATCATAAGCCCTTGGTTGGCTTGGCTTGACTTCTCCTTTTGTCCTTGAACTTGTTGTGTAGCCACTTTATGATTTTGGACTCCTTGGAGGGCCATGAATGAATGTTAGAATGCATGAGCTTCATAAAGTCACATTGCTTGAATTTGATCTCATTCATCTTGCCTTTATAATATGTGTGGACACTACTCTTAGTAGGCTCACATGTGTGGTTGTTTTGGACCATGGAATTCTTTCTCTGAATTTTCTCTACTCTTGGATGTTTCCCATGATCATGAAGAAGTGTTGGTGAAGTGAAATTCATATTAGAAATTCAAAGATTATGGTTCTTTATGGTGGGAAAACTTGAAAAAGAAGAGGAAAAGACAAAGTAAGGAAAGGGTGAAATCATGGGAGAAATTGAAGAAACTCATGAAAAGGAGGTTCTTACCCGACAACCATAAGCAAGACCTTTACCTAAAATTGCATACACTCAAGCAAGGGGACAAGAGTGTGGAAGAGTATATTAGGGAATTTGAAAAACTCATGATGAGAAGTGATCTACCTGAAGTTAAAGAACAAACAATAGAAAGATTTTTGGGAGGGTTGGATAATAACATTGCTCACATGGTGAAATTGAAAACCTATTGCGATTTTGAAGATGTTTGCAAGCTAGCTATCAAAGTGGAGAGACAAAGGAAGTCATTGAAAATTTCAGCCCCTAAAACCTTTTATAAGTGTAGTACTCAATACAAAGGCTACACTTCTTACCCTAAAACTGAATTCCCATCCAAGGACAAGGGTAAAGAGATAGTAGTAGAGACTCCTAAGGATAAGGCCATCACTCCCAAGCACAATAACAATCTTAAGGAGAGGAAATGCTTCAAGTGCCATGGTTACGACCATCTTCACGCCAATTGCCCAAATAAAAAGGTAATGACTTTGAAAGAAATTGAAGAGATTGAGGAAGCATTACAAGGAGTGGAAAGTGATGATAACAAAGAAGAAAGTGAGGAAGAGATTGTAAAAGAGGCTGATAGTGGAAACATGCTTTTAATTAGGAGGGTATTGCATACACAAGTTGGCCAAGGTGAAGAACAAAGGGAGAACCTCTTTCAAACAAGGTGTACCATCAAGGGCAAGGTGTGTACACTCATTGTTGATGGTGGGAGCTGTACCAATGTTGCATCCACCGCCCTTGTGGAGAAGTTGAGCTTACCAACCCTTACACATGCACAACCTTACAAATTGTAGTGGCTAAGCAATGGAAGCACACTTCAAGTCACCAAACAGGTTGTTGTGCCATTTTCTATTGGAAAGAGATATGTTGATGAGGTTATTTGTGATGTTATACCTATGGATGCATGCCACTTGTTGTTGGGAAGGCCTTGGCAATTTGATAAGGAGGCTTTGCATGATGGGAGAAAGAATACTTACACTTTTAAAATGGACAAGAAAACCATCACCCTTGCACCCCTCAAGCCATCCCAAAAAAAAAACAAACCCATTCTTAAACCTGAAAACCAAAAAGGAAACCTTTTCTTTTGTGTAACCAGCTATAGTGAAGAACAAACCTATCCTTGCATTGCTTATCACTGAGAGGAAAAACCTTGAGCCCATAAAAGAGCCTCACCCTCTAATCCAACCATTGCGTCATGAATAGCAAGATGTTTTCCCACATAAGCTACCACTTGGCTTGCAACCTTTGAGAGGAATAGAGCACCACATAGACCTCATACCTGGCTCCCCATTACCTAATAGACTAGCCTATCGATGCAATTCGGAAAAGGCTAAAGAATTGCAAAGGCAAGTGAATGAGTTGGTTGCCCGTGGATATGTAAAGAGGAGCATGAGTCATTTCTCGGTGCCTGCTTTATTGGTTCCTAAGAAGAATGGCTCATATCGGATGTGTGTTAATAGTAGAGCTATCAATAATATCACCATCAAGTATAGGTATTCCATTCCTAGGCTTGATGACATATTACTTGAGTTACATGGCTCTACCATATTTTCAAAGATAGATCTTAGGAGTGGCAATCATCAAATAAGTATGATAGAGGGGGATGAGTGGAAGACATCCTTTAAAACCAAAGGAGGGTTCTATGAGTGGATGGTTATGCCATATGGGTTATCTAATGTGCCTAGCACATTCATGAGATTGATGAATGAAGTGTTGAAACCATTCTTGGGAAGATTTGTGGTGGTATATTTTGATGATACATTGGTGTATATTATGGGAGAAGAAGATCATTTATAGCACCTAAAACAAGTTTATGATGTGTTGAGGGTAAATAAGTGTGACTTCCTTTCACCTAGTGTTGTCTTCCTTGGTATCAAAAGAAGGCATCAAGGTGGATCAATCTAAGGTAGAAGCAATTAAAAGTTGGCCTCAACCTAACCAAGGAAGTTAGGAGCTTCCATGGGTTGGCTTCTTTCTATAGAAGATTTGTACCTAATTTTAGCACCAATATGACCCCCATCACTAAATGTTTTAAGAAAGGAAGTTTTGAGTGGTCCTCTACAGCCAATGAAGCCTTTGAAATGATTAAGAAGAAACTTTGTGAGGCACCATTCCTTGTCTTGCCAGATTTCTCCCAAGTTTTTGAAGCTAAATGTGATGCAAATGGAGTTAGAATTAGGGCATTCCTTACTAAATCCAAAAAACCTATTGCTTACTTTAGTGAGAAGTTAAATGACTCAAGGAGGAAATACAACACTTACGACAAGGAATTCTATGCAATTGTAAGGGCTTTGGATCATTGGAGTCATTATCTAAGGCCTAAACAATTTGTGTTACACTCAGATCACCAAGCATTAAAGTTCATCAATCAGCAACACAAATTGAGTCCAAGGCAAATGGGTGGAATTCCTACAATCATTCTCCTTTGTGTCTAATTACAAGCAAGGAGTCAACAATATAATGGTGATGCTTTATCAAGAAGTTACTCTTTACTTGCCATTTTATATGCTAGAATTCTTGGCTTTCATATGATGAAAGAATATTATACCAATGATGAATACATGAGTGCTATTATTGTTGAATGCAAGAAAGGGAATTATGAAGATTATATGATGCAAGATGGCTTTTTTTTTAAGGGCAATGGAATTTGTGTTCCAAAAGGGAGTTTTAGGGAATTAATTGTGAGGGAGACATATAGGGGAGGACTAGCTGGTCATTTTGGGGTAACCAAAACTTTAGAAATCATCAAGGAGGATTTTTATTGGCCTAAGATGCATGGGGATGTTCAAGCCATAATTGCAAGATGTGGTACATGTCAAAGGGCAAAGAGCCATTTCAAACGAGGTCTATATACTCCTTTGCCAACACCAGAACAACCATGGGAGGACCTAAGCGTGGATTTTATAGTTGCTTTACCTAGAACTCAAAGGGGGAAATACTCTATTATAATAGTGGTAGATCAGTTTTCCAAGATGGCACATTTTCACACCATGCCATAAGACGGATGGTGCATCTAAGGTGGTTGATTTATTCTTTAAAGAGATCATTCGATTACATGGAGTTCCAAGGAGTATTGTATTTGATCGAGACACAAAGTTCCTTAGTCATTTTTGTAGAACTTTGTGGGGGAAGTTAGAAACAAGGCTTCTTTTTAGTACCTCTCATCATCCTCAAATTGATGGGCAAACCGAAGTCACAAACCGCACATTAGGAGCACTTTTGAGGACTTTGGTAAGCAAAAGTTTGAAGTTGTTTATGGTGTAAACCCTCTTTGAGGACTTTGCATACAATCGAGCACCAAATGTGACAATTGGCCATTCCCTATTTGAAGTTGTTTATGGTATAAACCCTCTTATCCCAATTGATTTATCTTCTTTGCTTATTGATACTCAAGTTAGTGCAGATGCTAAAGAAAAAGCCAAGGCTATGAAGAAATTGCATGAGTCCATAAGAGTTCAAATTGAAAAGTCTAACGAAGCATACAAGAGAAGGGCAAACAAGTATAGAAAGGGTTCCACCTTCCAACCAAGTGACTTGGTTTGGGTCCATTTAAGAAAGAAGAGATTTCCATCCAAGAGGAAAAGTAAACTTTCTCCAAGGGCTGAGGGACCGTTTAAGGTTATTGAGAAGATTGGGACAATGCATACAAGATGGACATTCCAAGTGAATTTGGTAGTGTTTCAGCAATCTTTAATGTAGGTGACTTGTCTCCATATTTTGAAGAAAACAATTTCTTGGATTTGAGGGCAAATCCTTCTCAACCTAGGGAGGATGATGTGAACCCAGCCCATTCCAGCAACCCCACACTTCTTCTATCCATCAAATTGGCTTAAAATGCAATTAGAAGGTCAAATATGCAAATGGTCTTTAATCACTTCCAAAATTCAACTCAACACTTCCAACCATCATCAAATATCCCAAACTACTCATTTTCATCATTAAATCATTCAACAAGCCAACACAACACCAAGATTTCGAAACCAAGAGCAAGCATTTACAAGTTCAATTAGAAAATTTTTCATGTAACACATACAATACTTACTAGATTAGCCAAATGATACTCCAAGCATAAAGGCAAAGCCACTAACTTGGAAATCCACCACCAAACCTTTGGCTAAAGTTTGGATAAATGAAGAAAAATTCAATTCAAGAGATGAAACTCAAGAACCAAAATGAGAGATTTTTCATATTCATCAAAACTAGTTTTTACAATATTTTCATGCCTTTTTATATGGTCTTCCTAAAGGCATGGTCAAAACCCTAATATTAATTATAAATACAAGAAAATGAAATTACAAAATATTACAAAATTTCTAAGCCATTAAAATGAGAAATGAGCCCATGCTTCATTAATTACAAGTCATACTACTTTTCCTTAAATTAAGGAATTATGTTCTCTTGGCTTTGCAACTTGCATATCTTCCACTCTTTGAATCAAATTGAAGTCAAATTTGTTCCCTTGGCTTTGCAACTTGCATATCTTCCACTCTTTCAATCAAATTGAAGTCAAATTTGGTAAGTGGGCCTATTTCTACTTGATGAAAATGGGTTGGGCTAGGATAGCCCAATGTGAGCTCTTTTTGGACCACCTTGTTGCCTTGGGCCATTTGCTTGCATGTTTGCTTGCCTTGGACCATAGATTTAACATCTTGGACCATAGAAGTGTGGGGTTGCTGGAATGGGTTGGGTTTACATCATATACAGACATGGCTCCTCTTTACTTTTGACAAATCCAAGCTCTCATATAGCTTCATCAAAATGAATATTCCAACTCCTTTGCTTTAACCCATAAATAGATCTCTATAACTTTGTACTTTATCTGTCTATCCCTCAAGAGAGAAACCATCAGGTTGTGTCATTTACATATCCTCTGTTCTAGAACCACAACCCTTAAACCCTCCTAAACATCAAAATAGCACTCCAAAATCCAGCAATGATTAAGTTCAAGTTTACCAAACAATAACCAAATTTTTCACACAAGGGCATCCCAAAATTTAAGCAAGTTCCATTCCAAAGTTGTGACAACTTCATTCAACTTCCAACACATCAATATTCCACTAATACACCTCACTCATTCAACTTAAGGGAAGGTACGAAGATGAATTTTAATTGTACAAAACAATTTTGGAATAATTACTTGAAAACTTGCAAGAAGTGCACTCATGCTTAAAGGATAAAATCCACCCACTTGAGGTTGATCCAGGCCTAGAGAAACCTTGATTCAAGCTTAAAGGAAGTTTCCACCAACTTGTCTCAAAACTCACCAAATTGAATCCCTACCACCAATTTCCTTCTAGCAATGGAAATTGGATAAAGGAAAAGGTTTGGTTCATAAGAACACACAAGGTTTGAAGAACACAAGAGAGAAGCAAAAGCTTTCAATTTTCATATATCTTCAAGTCTAATTTTTACAAAAAAAAAAAAAAAAAAGGCCTTTTATAGACAAGTTATAAACTATGGTTAAAGTAACTTAACTCTAGTCTAATTTACTATTTTTACAAGTTATCTGAAATGATAAAAATAAAGCAAAATAAAATAAAATAATTACAACACATGCTTGGAATTAGGAAAATGGAAGCAATTTGCAAGCCCTTGCTTTTCTTGGTCCATGCAAAGGTCTCCTTGAATTTAAATTGTAATTCAACTCGATCTTCAATTTTGAGTGTTTAAATTATATTTGAAAGGTCAATGACATTTGAATTCTCGTTAAGATGCTTTAGAAATTCAAAAATATCAAAAATAACGTATTAGACCAACTCTGGAAGTCAAGGCATGTAAGTTGTTGCAGTGCCATGCTTGAAATTCATTCAAATGTGTGACTTGAGCTTATGCTTGTTTACTTCATGTGTCTGAATTTTTTTGAAGTTGGTTGGTTTAGGTCAAGCCATCCATTGTAAGCACTTTTTTGTAGACGATTTGACCTCAAATTTGAATTTTTCAAATCTTTCAACACATAAGCTTCACATCTCTTTCTTGAGAAACTACCACCTTAGTCTAGCAATCTCTCTTCAAAACCACCCTTCTCCTTACTCATAAATAAAATAGAATAGGGCTTGCACCTAGAAGCTTAAGGTTCAAGTAGGTTGGCCTTAAAGGGTGGATCATTTTGAAGGTTCCTTTGTGTGGGGGAGGGTGTATGGGATAGTGTGGGGATGTGGACATAAGGGTGAGAGTAATGGTTTTATGGTTGAATTTTAAAGTGTAGGTATTAGCTCTGCCATTATACAAAACCTCCCTATCATATAACTATGGCTTACCAAGCAACACATGACAAACATCCGTTGGCAATACATCATATATAAGTTCATCAACATACTTTTGACCTGTGGAGAAGGAAATTAGGACTTGCTTGCTTACTTGAATAGTATCTCTATTGGTGAGCCATTGTCGTTTGTAGGGATTAGGGTGATCAACGGTGGGCAAGTTCAACTTCTCCACAAGATTCAAGGAAGGCACATTAGTGCAACTTTCACTATCAATGATGACTAAGCACACCTTTCCATTAATGGTGCACCTAGTATGGAATAAATTTTCCTTTGGCTCCTATTGGGCAAACACTTGAGGTGGCATCATCTTTTGTAACACAAAAAGCTCCCTTCGATCTGGATCAACAAGAACTTCTCCATCACTCCTATTCACAATTTCTTCTTTTAAGTTAACATCTTGCTAAGCTTCTTCAATAATTGTGATTTCTTTAAGGGTCATAATTCTCTTGTTGGGGCATTCAGCTTGGAAGTGTCCAATACCTTGACATTTAAAACATTTTCTATTCCTTAAAGTTATTTGGGCATTATCTACTAGCATCTTGGGCTTCTCTTTGCTTGGCTCAACCATCTTGGCCTTCTTCCTTAGGAGGAACATTGAACTTAGGAAAAGATAGTGTTTTCCCTTGACATGTGTTTTGCTTAATTAACTTCTTAGAGTGGATGTCTTTCATGGAGTGAAGTTGTTTCTCTACCTTGAGGTCCAAATTGCGAACATCATGGAATAAGTGGTATGCTTGCAATTCAACTTTATGGGCTATCTCCTTGTTTAATCCTCCCACAAATCTTGTAATGGTGTGCTCCCTCTAATTTGGTATATGATATGAATCCATATCCGCTCTTGTGCATAAAATAGAAGGTGACTTCAACAATCAAGTTTTTGACGCCCACAATTTGTATTTCTTGCCTTCCAAAGTGCATTCCAGTAATCTATGCTCAGTAAAGAAGACCAAATGTGCCTCTGAAAGTCATAATTCCAACTGTGCATGATAACACCAACGCCTCATGGACTAGTGTGCATAATATTCCTCAAAGACTTTGGATCATGCTCAGAATTTGGAAAATTAGAAAACGGCACACCAAAGAGTCAAATTTTATAAAATGGCTTCACACGAAGCCAAGGAAAAAAAGGGGACTCAATTCGGAAAAGAAACGAGTGAAAACAAGACACGCGAAAATTTCACCTGCTTGGCACCGTGCTCCCTCCTTGCACGCACAGTCGCACGCACGCCCTCAAGCTGCCTTGTTATGCACGCAAGCGTGCGCTCACGCACGCTTGTGCACACACCCGCGCGCCCAGCCTAGCACACGCCAGCAGCCTGCGCGCGTGTCCCAACGCCCATTGCATGCTCCTACGTGCTTCTGCCTTGATTTCACCTTTTCAGCATTTTTCAAGCATTTTATTGCATGCTTTTGATTCCAAAACTTCTCCAATGCTCCAGCCTTGATATTTTTGAATTTGTAATGACGTCCAACATGGATTCGAATGCCAACAATTCTCCAAATCGAATTCAAACAATCAAATGAAAATTCGAGTCCAAGACAACTCAATTAAAGGGAAAATGCAAGCATGCAAATTATTATATTTTAATTATGTTTATATTTAATTGTACTTTGTAATTAGATTTAGGATACTTATTTAATTTGTATTTTATATGTTTTCTTTCATTTCATTTGAAATGTATTTTAAATTAACTAAGGTTAGCTTAAGTTAACTATGATTGTAACTTGCCTATATAAAGGCAACTCAAACTCATTGTAAGGACTTTTTGATGAATTAATGAAAATTTGAGAGCTTTAGCTTTCCTTCCTTGTGTTCTTAGAACTTGGTGTTCTTGGGAACCAAGTATCAATCCTTTATCCAATTTCCATTGCAAGAAGGAAGTTGGTGGTGGAGATTCAAGTTGGTGATTCTTGTATCAAGTGGGTGGAGCCTTCCTTTAAGCTTGTGTGCAAGAAATCTTTATGCTTGGATCACCTCAAGTTGGTGGAGAATTTCCTTTATGCTTGAGGTTTGTTTTCTTGCTAATCTAAGTTCATGTTTGATGGTCTTGAAGATTGCTTAAAGTGATGATAGATTGGAGTTGCATGAATCTTAGTTTTGGGTGGGAAATTTGCTTGATATTGCATGGTTCAGGAGCTTGTTTATTGCTGGATTTTTGGACCATCATTTGAATGCTATTTGTTCACCATTGAAGAGAGATTAAGGGCTACAATTCAGATCAGTATATCACTTCTTATCTTCAAGTTCTCAAACTCCCTGACATAATCTTCAACTTTCTTGTTCCCTTGTTTCAAGTTCTTATCTTCAAGTTCTTCAAGTTCTTATCACTTCTTTACATGACATGGAGTAATATGAGTGAAGGCTCTCGTAAGATTATGTGCAAGCTAAATAGGGTCTTGGTGGATGACAACTAGCTTGATAAATTCCCTAACTCCATAAGTGTGATTCATCCTAATGGTATCTCTGACCATTGTCCTTTAATTGTCCAATGTGATAATTTAGTGGAAGGGAGGAAATGTCCTTTGAAATTCTTCAACTTCTAGGTGACTGATAGTTGTTTCTTGCCCCTTCTCTAAGACTATTGGGATGTGGAAATTAAGGGGAATCCTATGTTCAAACTAGTCAAGAAAATAAAATTTGTGAAGGATAAGTTGAGAGAACTTAACAGGAAAGAGTTCTGGTGCATTTCAAAAAGAGCTAAGTTCACAAGAGATAGGCTAGAGAATGCTCAAAGAAGACTCTTTGACAACCTGTAGGATGAGGAGCTGGTGGAAACCAAAAGAGGGCTCTCTAGAGATTATAAGAGAATTAGTTGGATAGAGGAATCCTTGTCAAAGCAAAAATCTAAGATTAATTGGCTTAAGGAAAGGGACCAAAATTCTAGCTATTTCTTCGAGTGTCTCAAGGGTTGCAGGAATTCATACACTATTAAAGCCATAAGAAATGGGAATGGCTCCTTAGTGTATGAGAAAGACCAAATTAGCGATATGTTAGTTGACCACTTTAAAAACATTAAACCCAAGGGAGATGGAGATAGCAATTTTAAAGACATGCCAAATTCGTTTGACTACAAAATCTCCAACGAAAGGGCTTGTGATATGGTCAAAGAGATCCCAGAAGAAAAGATCAGAGAGACCATTTTTGCAATGGACAACAATAAAGCTCTCGATCTTGATGGGTTTGGTGCTTTATTCTTCAAGGAAACATGGGAGATTACTAAGGTTGACTTGATTGAGGCGGTTAAACACTTCTTCCACAATGGGTCTTTATTGAAAAAGATCAATTGTACCATCCTCACCCTGGTACCCAAGTGTGACAACCCTACTGATGCAAAGGACTTCAGACTAATTGCCTACTGTAAAACCATTTACAAATGTATCACTAAAATCCTTATTATGTAATACTAGAGTGTGTGGATAAGGCTCAGGCTACTTTCATCAAAGGTAGGAAGATTAGCAACAACATATTATTATGTGATGAGCTCCTCTACAAGTATCATAGAAACATTGCCAACAGAAGAAGATGTACACCATCAAGGTTGATTTAATGAAAGCGTATGACATGGTCAATTGGAAGTTTATCTTGGCTTGCTTAGAGAGACTTGGATTCCATGCGACGTTCATCCGGTGGATAGAAGAATGTATAACTACACCTAAATTCTCTATTAGCATTAATGAAGAGTTACAAGGATTTTTCAGAAGCTCAAAAGGTCTCAGGCAAAGAGATCTTATATCTCCTTATTTTTTTGTCATTGCCATGCAAGCCTTCTCCAAAATTGTAGAAGAGAAAGTTAGCAAGGGGAAGTTTGAGTACTACTAGAAGTGTAAGCAGATTAAACTTACCCACCTATATGATGTGAATTGCAGCCCTTAATCTCTCTTCAATGGTGAACAAATAGCATTCAAATGATGGTCAAAAATCCAGCAATAAACAAGCTCCTAAACCATGCAATATCAAAGCAAATTTCCCACCCAAAACTAACATTCATGCAACTCCAATCTATCATCACTTCAAGCAATCTTCAAGACCATCAAACATGAACTAAAATTAGCAAGAAAACAAACCTCAAGCATAAAGGAAATTCTCCACCAACTTGAGGGTGATCCAAGCATAAAGATTTCTTGCACACAAGCTTAATGGAAGGCTCCACCCACTTGATACAAGAATCACCAACTTGAATCTCCACCACCAACTTCCTTCTTGCAATGGAAATTGGATAAAGGATTGATACTTGGTTCCCAAGAACACCAAGTTCTAAGAACACATGGAAGGAAAGCTAAAGCTCTCAAATTTTCATTAATTCATCAAAAGTCCCTTTACAATAAGTTTGGATTGCCTTTTTATAGGCATGATACAAACCATGGTTAAAGTCTAACTAACCCTAATTAACTTAAACACCACTTAAATTAAATAAAGAAAACACAAAAGAGACAAATTACATAAGTTCCCTAAATCTAATTACATTTAAAACTAAAGAAAGAAATACATGTTTGATCATAAGCCCTTGGTTGGCTTGGCTTGACTTCTCCTTTTGTCTTTGAACTTGTTGTGTAGCCACTTTATGATTTTGGACTCCTTGGAGGGCCATGAATGAATGTTAGAATGCATGAGCTTCATAAAGTTACATTGCTTGAATTTGATCTCATTCATCTTGCCTTTATAATATGTGTGGAAATTACTCTTAGTGGGCTTACATGTGTGGTTGTTTTGGATCATGGTATTCTTTCTCTGAATTTCCTCTACTATTGGATGTTTCCCATGATCATGAAGAAGTGTTGGTGGAGTGAAATTCATATCACTATATGTCGCAATGATCTTATCCTATTTTGCAAAATGGAGGAGGAGTCTATCAAGGTTTTTAGGAAGGCGTTTGATATCTTCTACTTTTGGTCGGTTTGAAAGCAAATAGAGATAAAAGCAACATATTCCTTTCTAAGGTGCAAAGTGAGGGGAAAGATGGTCTCATTGGTATCCTTGGCTATGAAGAAGGCTTTTTTCCTTTTAGATACCTTGGAGTACCGATGGTGTCTTCCAAGCTTACAGTGACTAAATGAAAGCCTTTGATTGATAAAACTCTTAGTTGTATTACCTCTTAGAAGAGTAGACATTTATCTTATGTTGACAAGTTAGTTCTTATTAAGGCTATCCTATTTAGTCTCCAAATCTTCTGGGCATCCTATTTCTTTCTCCCTAATAAGGTCTGTAAAGGGATTGATTCCAAACTTAGGAATTTCGTTTTGAGTGGAGGAGAGCTTGGTTCCAATAAAGCCTTGGGAGGAAATCTAAAAACCTAAGAAAGAAGGAGGGCTTGGATTAAAGATAAGTAAAGAGTGAAATAAGGCTGCCATGGGTTACTCTTTATGGAAGATTGTCCATAAGGACTGTTCGTCTGCTTGGGTTGAGTGGGTGAATAAGTATAAACTCAAGTATAGGAGTATTTAGAGCATCCAAAATATTAGTCAAAGTCCATGGTGGTGGAAGAAACTCTTATCCCTTAGGGATAATGTGAAGTAATATTGGTCATATTATCGGTAATGGCGAGGATACACACCTGTGGTGGGATAATTGGCACCCTTGTGGACCGTTGGTCAGGAAGTTTAATGAAAGGATTATCTATGACTCTGGCACCAACAAGCACACCAAGGTCAAGGAGATTATTGAGAATTATGAGCGGAAATGGCCTGTGGCCAACTCTTCAAAGATGATTGAAGCCAATAATATTACCCTTAGCAAGCCAAGGGAGGTAGAGATAAAGTCATCTAGAAACCTAGCTCCAATAGATTGTTTTTTATAAGCTCTACCTAGAATGAATTTCATGATAGAAAGGATATGGTTGGATGGGCCCACCTCATTTGGCACAAAAAGCACATCCCTTATCATTCCATCATACTTTGGTTGGCATTGAGGAAGAGGTTGACTACCCAAGATAAATTGCAAAGGTATGGCTTATGTCATAATGCTACTTATGTTTTGAGTGGCTTGCATGATGAAAACATTGGTCACCTTTTCTTTCAATATGATTATAGTGCTTTTGTCTAGACTAATATTCTCAACCTAAGCAAACTTACTTATAGGCACCAGGGGTGGGATGAGTATATATAGAGGAGATTTTGAGAGAATGGAAAGAAAATTCCTTAAGGCCATAATTGCAAATATGAGTTTAGGTGTGGTTGTTTACAATATCTAAATGGAGCGCAATAATAGAGTCTTCGCTAGAGGAGCCATTCCAAAAGAGAGAATTTATAAGACCACCAAAAGAACTATTAGGGACAAAGGAGCACAATTGAGTAACTCTAGCCAAAATAGAGTCTTAACCACTTGTTAGGGCCTTCCTAGTACTACCCTTAAATGGCCATGTCCTTATACTTTAGAGTGATAAATAGGGTTTGGTGTCATTTCCTTTATGTGGACAGTTAGAACAGGAGAGGGAAACACTTAGATGTTATGAGAGTTTAGGTTCACCAAGAGTGTTATTATGAAAAGAGAGAGGATAACGCAAAAAGGGAGAGATTTTATACTAACAAGTTTTCTGTTTTGTAGGGCATTACCATGAATAGCGAGATTAGATGGAGACAGTCCCCTTTTCTCATCATACTCATTTTTTGGGTGGATTGCATTTTTATAGTGCATTGGCATAGGACTCTTATTTTATGGCAAATGAGACATACCAATTTGGTCTTAATGGTGCTTGAGCATATTGTGAAGAGTTAGATCTTACTTGCCACTAACTTGATCATGATAGAGAGATGGCCATATCATAGACCTTGCAAGCTGCAGCTTTTGTGGAAGACTTTCAAGATTACTTTTGACAAGGATAATCCTAAGATTTGGGCCAAGTGTACACACTCTATACGGGGCCAATTTGCAAACTACCATCCTTTGGATTTTTTTATCAAAGTATTGGGTACCTTTGTTGGCTGGTGAATTTGAACAATTGGGAGGAGCAAGTAAATAAGTTTTGGACTATAGGAAGGCAACAAAACAATTGGAGTTGGACTTATCATAATTGGAGTAATATGTGCTCTTGTGTCTTTAATTCTAATTTTTGTTGGTGCCATCATTCTTGCTATATGAGGGGGATCTTAAAGAGGTCTTATGATGAGGATTTTGGTAAGGAAAAGGATGTTGCATACTTCTTAGGCTATAGAAGGCAGGTGGCCAATGTATGCATTTTTACTAAACTTAGAATCAACACTCTTCCTTTTCTTGGATTTGTAAGGAAGAAGATCTCACTAAAAGTTGGCAGGCGGGTTTTTATACCTGCGATGACTAGTTTGCCATGATTTTGATGTATGAAAATAGGCAAAAAAGCAGACTTTATGTGGAGGAATCTGCTTGCACTGTTCACGGTTATTATGCTGTAAACAGTAAATTATGGAAAATTTTCCTGTTTTTAGCTGATTTTTTCAGGTCTTTTGGGATTGATTTCAGCAAGATTTTGTAGTGAATTTATCCACAACTAAATGGCTATTTGTTATATGGTTGTAGATATAAGGAAACCAATGAAAACTTGATGGATATCACGACTTCACATAAGCATTTGTGGGGTGGGAAAAAGCTTGCTGGTAGGAATGCTTTCTAGAGGCAGATTAGGACAAGGACTTTAGGGGATTTTTTGGGCATGATTGACAGTGATATTATTAAAAACTAAATGGAAAATTGATGTATGGTTGTACCACAATGAAAAGCAACGCACAACTGCTGGAAATCATGGCTTCATATATGTATTTGATGGGTGTGAAAATGTTTACTGGCTAGAATATTTTCACTGCAGCAAATATGAACAAGGTGGTTAATGGCTTAGGTGCTTGGACTATTTTAATCCTCTTGCTTAAGCAATGGAGGGCTAAGGGTAAGGCTGCCTTTGGTGTATGATAAAGGTCATAATTACTCATATGGTCGACAATGAGGTGTGTCAAGTGAGTAAAAAAGATTTCACACCTAAAAAGTGGCATGCAAGGAAGGAATGGTGTGTGCTGGGTGCCTGCAAGGGTCATTTGTAAATGCAAAGGTTATCTTACGGCTTTGGTGCTCTTTATAGGACATCTTGTGTGCTTGAGCCAAGTCCATCAACATGTGCAAGATCAAGACTTGGTTCTTGTCCTCCTTCATAGAAGGTCATTGTAAGAAACTTGTGCTGAGCATATCATTGCCCAGTGCCATAGTTTGAAAATTCTTATGCATGCATTGTGGCCTAAAAATTCTTTTATACACATCTTGGCCTAGTGTCACAGTGTGTAGCTCCTATCCAATTTTAATGGTCTTTCTTTCCTCTTGTACTATGACCTAGCACCATAGCACCTAAGCTCTGAAATGCCTACACACTTTTATACTGTAGCCTAGCATTGTAGCAAGGTTTATGGATGATTTTCACTTCTGTGCCCCGGTTTCTTGTTTCAATCATGACTTTTTATCTTGGACAAACTTCTTTATCATCATTTTCACTTGAAATCATGAAATAATGTTACAAAACTCAATCAACACATGATCCCGAATTTACTCAAATCAAGGGCATAATTGTAAAATTTCATCTAAAATAATATGAAATTACACATCAATTTTTCATTTGCCTAACATTTATCATAACCAAAATGATCCATAAGTTGAGAAGGCATGCAAAACCAAGGACATAGACACTGCCCCCCAAGCAAAATATAGCCCAAATTCCTTCTCAAGAGTAAAAGTGTGGAACCCTTTTTAGGATTGTCAACACTAGCTTGATTAGCATTAATTCCAAAATTATAAGGCCTAAGTTGTCTATATGAAGACTAAAACTCAAAAGAGAGTACCCTTAACTTCTTATGGTTATCCTGTAAAACAATAGAGATGTTAGTAATAGTCAAGTCCTTCCACTCATGCTTGCCATTCAAGTCAAAAAGAGGAATTCTCAATCTCTCGAAATATTTTCCAAAACACCAAGTACCCCTCTTCTACCATCTAGCATTTTTCCTAGCAATACCCATCCCATAAATATTATCACTCTCAAGGCACAAGTTTATTCCCCTCCCATTCTACCATCCCAGCTGGATTATCCCTATCCTCTTAGTAAGAAGAGGACTCATGGCTTTTGAAGATATTCAAAGGAAGGGCCCAACAATTAGTAAGGGTTCTATTTTTGTAAAGATAAGAAAGTACTCAACTTTGCTCCTTTATCCTTAATGATTCTTTTTATACTAGTACAAACCCTCTTTTTAGACAAGAAACCTCTCAAAAAGAATCTATTATAAAGAACAATACCTAAGCTCATCTTTGCCATAGTGGCCCAAAGAGAACCCTCTTTCCACTCTCTAGATATCTCTTCAGCATACTTTTCCCACCCTTAGCACCTATAACCCAGTTTGCTCTGGTTGAGTATATTACACCAAACATAAAGACTATAATCACATTGGAAAAAAAAAGATTGTCTATATTTTCATCATTCACATCACATAACAAGCCACAAAATAATGACGTGCCTAGAAATGTACTTCTTGTGACAAATGATGTTAACTAAGCTAACTAAATCATTTTTCTCCCTAAACTCATTCAAAGTAGAGTTAATGGAGAATCTCTCGTTCTCACAAGGCTTCCAAACTACCTTGTCACTTCCTCTTATAGGATTAGCTAAAAAAGCCCTCTTCACTTAAATCATCTCATGGAAGTTAGCCACAAGTCATTTCTAATCCCATCCTCAATGATGTCCTACACTTTCACACTCTTCCTAATCTTTAAGTGATAGATAATTCTATCCCTATACTTCCTGGTGTCCTCACCATTACCAATAATATGGCCAATTTTGATTTGCATTTTATCTCTAAACTTAAGGAGTTTCTTCCACTACCAAGGGCTATCACAAGAACATTGAGCATTCCATATACTCTTATCCTTGATTATGTTCTTCCTAACTCAATCAACCTAAATGGAGGAAAAATCATTTCAAACCAAATCTCACAAATGATGGGTCATAGTAGCCTTGTTCCCTTCTTTACTATTTTTTTAATCCTAACCCACCCTTATCATGCAATTTACAAACCTCATCCTGGGTAACTTTACCCCGGCCTATGTTGACGCCCACTACTCTAGAAGAAGTTTCTAAATTTGGCATCAATCTCCTTCAAGATTTTTTTTTATGACCTATGAACCCCTACCCATACCATCTAGTCAACCCTAACTAATTGGACAAGTTAAATTTAGAGGCTTGTGACCATCTAGACTTGTAACCACATATTGGGTAAATGAAGGGTTATTGGCTTAACTACAGATCGAACCCTGGCCACTGCTTTGGATTACCAAGGCCCTTATCACTAGACCAACCCTAGAGGTCATCTCCTTAAAGACTTCATTAGGAAGGAAAAAATGAGTAATCCAAAACACGTAAATACTAAACAGAATTGTTTTCACAAGCACCAACGTGCCAGTATAAGAAAGGTGTTTGCTCTTCTAGGATAAAATACAACCTATAATTTTATTAATCAATAGCTTGCACTCAACATCAGAAATCTTGGATGAAACCATTGGAACTCCTAGGTACCTAAATAGAAAGGAACCCTCTTCAAATGCTAGTACATTAATTAGCGTACTATTTTCCTTCTTATCAACTTATAAAGGAAGATATTACTCTTCTCTCTATTGGCTCTAAGACTAAACCATCTAAATAAAATATCTAGTGCATCCTTAAAGGTACTTATCTACTTCTTCTCTGCCTTGCAAAATAACAAAGCACAAGTGAGTAATTTTACTCTCTTTGCATTTTTAGTAATACTCAAAATTCCCTTTCATAATCTCCTTTTTAACAATCTTGGCAAACATTTCCATAGCTATAATAAAGATATAAAGGGATATAGGATCACTTTTTCTTAACCCTCTTGAACTTTTGAAAAAGCCTTCTAACTCACTATTAATGTAGACAGAGAACCAGGAAGAAGTAATAAACTCCTTAATCCAGTGAATAAAATGTGGGGTGACAACAAGGCCTCTTTGAACAAGCTAATAAAAACTCCTAACTAATTGTATCATAAGCTTTCGTCAAGTCTATCTTTATGGCACACTTTTTCTTATTACCAACATCCCTATGATACCTGTTAAGCAACTCATTACACAACAAAATGTTATAACTAATTCTTTTTCCTTTGATGAAGGTTTCTTGAGCTTTATTCACATATTCAGAAATAAGCTCTTTCATTTTGTTGGCAATGATCTTAGAAATACATTTACAAATCATGTTGCAGCAGGCAATAGATCTGAAGTCTTTAGACTAGTAGGATTATCACATTTAGGAACCAAGGTGAGAATCATATAATTGACTTTACGTAAAAGAGATCCACTCTATTTTAGGTTTTGATCAACTTAAAGGATCCAAAGAATCTAAGACCTATGAACAATGCCTTTCTCTTCTATTTTTAAACGTTTGTTCCTATTACCTTTCCTTCCCATCCCACTGTTGCTTGAGCGTCCCTTACTCTAGTTCTGGCATTTTTTTTCGATCATTTCTAGCCAGTTAGCGTTAAGCTAGGCTGTCTCTTGTTGCTTCCTGGTGGCTTCTTATCCATGAGCTGCTGGGTTGTCTGTGTGCATCTCCTCCATCAACGTCTTCCACTGAGGTTTTTAGTTGGTTGCTCGGCTCTCTTGGCATCTCTTAGCTGTGTGTGGTATCCTAGTTTGCTCTCTAGCTCTCTCCTTTATTTTCTTTCCTTTTGGTTTATAGCTTAGTTGCTCTGGTTTTGCTCTTTGTTTGGTTCATCTTTAGGTGTGTGTGGTTGTTGTGTGCTTGAGTAGGGCTTGTGTTGTCTCTCTACTTTCCATTCTATGTGTGGTGTGGGCTTAAGGGAGTGTGTGTGATTGATTGCACTGTGTCGTGATTAGCTAGAAAGGTGGTAACCTTATTATGTTGGCAGAGGAAGTAAAAAAGGTGGTAATGTGGGTAAGGTTCTTTGGAATACCATTAAAGTTTTGGAACTTGAGAGGCTTCAATTACATAGCGAGTGTTATAGGGAGGCCTTTGAGACTTGATGCAATAACAGAGGAAGGTTCTTGTTTGGACTTTGCAAGTATCAACATTGAGATGGACATAGAAAAACCATTTCTGGATACCTTGGATATCAAGCTACCTAATCATAGAGTTGAAAGTTAACTATGCTTGGAGACAAATCAAATGCCATATGGATTTTATGGTCATCCTCATGAGTAGTGCAAGGTAAGGAATCAAAGGAATGATGTTGTCAAAAGAGCTTCAAAGGGCAATGGTCAATTGAAGAGAGAGCAAGCTAGAGTAGATCTCAATGCTAAGGCTTCTGATAAAAGAACCAGGAATGGGAGGAAGAGGGCTAGGGAGAGGATTCAACAAAATAGATGACAAGAGCAGGAAAGAGCCTCTCATTGACCAGGGCAATAGATTTGAGGTGTTAGGGTCTTCAAGTGTGGGAGAAGGGATTATTATTGAGAATGGTGAGATCGTAAGTGAGGGAAGGAGTTTTGATCACCTAGAGGAAGCTTACCCACCTCCTAAAGTAAATAAAGAAGTAGGGCCAAGTGGGGTGAAGAAATGTAGGATGAGATTTCTAATCCAAAGATCGTCAAGTGGGGAGATGGATAGGTGGATATTAAGGGGGTTAATGAGGAAGAGGATCAAGGAAAAGATAGTGAGGGGGTAGAGGAATCTCCTCAAGTAAAACCGTTTGGTAAAGCTATCAAGGTAGATGAGATGGAGATTAATAGGCTAAAGTCCAAGAATGGGCATAAAGGGAATAAAAAGAGGAGTGGGAAGAAAGCTGGAAGTAGGTCACCTGTTATTAGGATTAATGGTTAAGATAGCTTCTTAGAATATTTGAGGATTGAATGCCCCATTAAAGCAAAAGGAGATTAGGAAGTTTATTAGGAGTAATTTGCTTGACCTTGTGGTGGTTTTGGAAAATAAAGTTAGAGAAAGTAATAATGAGATGGTTAAAGGCAGCATTAATAAAGATTGACATTGGATTAATGACTATAACTCATGTCATAAGGGTCGTATTTGGATTTTATGGAATAATAATAGTGTGAGGGTAGGGATGATAGAGTAAAAAGAGCAATATATTAACTGTGAAATTGAAACCATTCCTATTGGAGACAAGTTTTTGGTTACTTTTGTGTATAGAGCTAATGGCTATATGGAGAGAAGAAGTCTATGAGAGGATATTGTTAGAACTGGTAACAACACTGGTAGTATTCCCTAGGTGATCATAGGTGACTTCAACACTATAAGGAAGAGGGATGAAAAAATTGGTGGTGCTAATAAGTGTACTAAATGTGAGGAGTTCAATGGGTGTTGTAATAGAGCTCGCCTAGATGATTTGAGACTTAGAGGCCCGCATATGACTTGGAGCAACATAAATGATGAACCACGTAGGATCAATTGTAAGCTTGATAAAGTGCTAGTGGATAATAAATGGTTTTACAGATTCCCTAATTTGTTTGGCTTTGTTCTGCCTAATGGAATTTCTGACCATTGCCCTTTAGTGGTTAGCTATGATGGCTTTAAGAGATGAAAAAGGTGCCCTTTTAAATTCTTCAATTTTTGGGCTCATGATATATGATTTCTTCCGCTGGTTAGAGAGTGTTGGGATACCCAGATTGATGGGAATCCTTTGTATCGGCTAGTGAGGAAATTGAAATTAGTTAAGGGTAAATTGAGGGATTTTAATAAAAAAGAGTTTTAGTGTATCTCTGAGAGGGTCAAGCTTGCTACAAACAAGATAGATGAAGTGCATCATAGAATTCTTTTGAACCCTCTAGATGAGAGGCTTGTGAGAGAAAAATGTGAGTTGGCTAATGCTTACCGAAAGATTAACTAGATGGAAGAATCCTTGTTGAAACAAAAATCCAAAATTACATGACTACAAGAGAGGAATCAGAACTCGAGCTATTTTTTTAAATGTCTCAAAAGCTGGAGGAATGGGAATGCCATTAGAGTTTTGAGAAATAAGAATAACATTCTGGTTTCTAAGGATGATCAAGTCAGAGACATATTGGTACGGCACTTCAAGGACTTTCTAATAGGTGAGGATAGACATAGTAATAAGGATGATATGCTTATGTTGTTTGATTACAAGGTTTCTACTAAGAAGGCCAAAGACATGATTAAAGAGATTACCGAAAGGGAGGTTAGAAGCACTATCTTTGCTATGAGTGACAATAAAGCCCTTGGCCTTAATGGCTTTAATGCTAAATTTTTTAAGGCTGCTTGGGAGGTGGTTGGGCAAGATGTAGTTGAGGCTATTAAATATTTTTTTGATAATGGGTCTCTTTTTGGGAGGTCAACTACACTATTATTGCTTTGGTTCCCAAATGTGATAACCCTACATTTGCTAAAGATTTTAGACCTATTATCTATTGCAACACTATCTAAAAATGCATCTCAAAAATCTTAGCCTATAGATTGAAGGATGTTCTTCCAAATTGTGTGAACAGAGCTCAAGCGGCCTTTGTAAAATGGAGAGGAATTGGTGATAATATACTCTTTTGTAATGAACTGCTCAATAAGTATCATATAGATATTGTCGGTAGGAAAAAAATGTACCATGAATATTGATTTGATAAAGGCTTATGATATGGTCAATTGGGGGTTTATATTGGCCTGTCTTGAGAGGCTTGGGTTTCAGGCAGATTTTATTCGATGGATTAAGCAGTGCATCACTATGGCCATGTTTTCCATTTGTATCAATGGTGAATTAAAAGGCTTTTTCAAGAGTTTTAAATGATTAAGAAAAGGAGACCCACTATACCCGTACCTCTTTGTTATTGTGATGGAAGCTTTTAATAAGATTGTTGAGAGAGAGCTATTGAAAGGGAGCTTTGATTATCATTGGAAATGTAAAAGGAGTAAGATTACCCATCCTTGCTTTATTGATGACCTCATCTTATTCTGTAAGACGGATAAGAATTCCATACAGACCTTTAAAGATGCATTTGATATATTTAGTAGGTGGTCAAGTTTGGGAGCAAATGAAGATAAGAGTAATATTTTCCTCGTAAGTGTGGGTAAGAAAGAGAAGAGTAAACTCATCAGGGTCTTTGGGTTTGAATTTAGATACCTTAGTGTGTCGATAGTGTCTTCTAAGATTTCTGAATCAGAGTGCAGGCCATTGATCAATAAAATCATTGGCTGAATTTTATCTTAGAGAAGTAGACATCTCTCTTATGTAGGTAGGCTGGTACTTGTGAAGGCTATCCTTTTCAATCTTCAAGTGTTTTGGGCGACACACTTCTTTCTTCCTAATAAAGTCCTCAAGGAGATTGATGGCAAGATTAGGAATTTCTTCTAGAGTGGGGGGGACGATAATATGGGCAAGGCCCATGTTGCTTAGGGAGACGTGTGCAAACCATTTGTGGAGGCTGGATTAGGGTTAAAAGTTAGCAAGGAATGGAATAAGGCTGCTATGGCTCATCACTTATGGAATATTATTAATAAAAATAGTTGCTCCTTATGGGTTGAATGGGTTAGGAAGAACAGACCTAAGGATAAAAGCCTATGGAATGTTTAGTGCTCTAGTGATAGCCCTTGGTGGTGAAAGAAGCTCCTTAAGATGAGAGATAAGATGCAAGCCAAAATTGGTCATATTATTGGAAACGGTGAGGATACTTACCTTTGGTGGGATAATTGGCACCCTCATGGCCCCGTAGTCAAAAATTTAGAGACCAAATCATTTATGACTTAGGAATAAGGAAGAATGTGAGAGTCAAGGAGATTATTGAGAATAGTGATTGAAAATGGTCGGTAACTATTAGAGTGAAGAATGTCACCTTATGTAAACCTACGGGTGTTAGTGATAGAGATGTCTAGACAATTAATGGTAATCGTAAATTCACCATTAAAGTAGCTTGGAATGACTTTAGAGAGAAAAAGGATAAGGTTAGCTAGGCCCACCTTATTTGGCATAGGAAACACATACCTAGGCACGTAATCATATTGTGGCTGGCTTTAAGGAAAAAGTTGACTACATGAGACAAACTGCAAAGGTATGGTTTATGCTCTACTATAACTTGTGTGCTATGTGATTCGTCTGACGAAAGTATAGACCATATTTTCTTTCAATGTGATTATAGTCAATTTATTTGGTATGAAATTCTAAACCAGAGCAGTTTGAGTTATAGGGGCCAAGGATGGGAAGACTATATTAAGGAGATTGCTAGAGAGTGGACAGGGAATTCCGTTAGGACCACTGTGGCTAAGATGAGTTTAAGAGCTGTAGTTTATGGTTTATGGCAAGAGAAAAACAACAAAAATTTTTTGAGAAAACCTTTACCAAGAGAAAGGGTGTGTATGAATATTTGTAAAATCATTAGAGATAAAGGAGAGGAGTTGAGTAATTTTCCCAACTCGAACCTTAGTAGATATCTTGCTAATAGGTGGGGCCTTCTTTTGAGCATATTCAAAAACCATGAGTTTCATCCTAATTAAGAAACTGAGGTTTAAATCCTTTACCATTTTCATGGAATGGCATGAGGGAAGAGGAAAGCACTTGGGTAGTATGAGAGATATTGAAAATGGGTTGAACTTGATGAGGGAAAACACCAAAGTAGGGAAAGGGGCCATATGGATTGTTGTTAATGAGAGGGAAAATGTAAGAGAGCCTTACTCAAACTTACAAGTCAAACATAATGGGAAGAATATATTTTTTTTTTACTAACAATGTTTTTATTTTGCAAGATATACACAAAATGCTAACCTTGTTTTCCTTTGAGCTTTGGTCTTATTCTAGGCATCTTTGCATGTGGTTTGAAGTGCATGGCGAGAGGTACATGTTGTTTTAGCCAAGAAAAAGCATTATGGGTTTTCTTGCTTGTGATAGGCAAGTTGTTTTCTTAAGGATTTGCATGTTTCCTCAAATCAATGTCCTTTTCAAGATTATCGTTTTTTTTTTGGTATGGCAAAGGGTGTCTCAATTGCATTACCATTGATTACACATGTGAGGATGTTTTCGCCAAAAGTTGCACCTTTGGGATGTAACATCCCAGGGTTAGAATTGTCTTTTAGGCTACTAATCTGGGGTTAGAATGGGAATTGATGAGAATATTAGGGTTGTGAGAGAGTTCAGGGGTGAAATAGATTTTTCCCAGAGTTAGGCGGCTATTGCATGGATCCTGTTGAGGGGATTTGCATGCAAGTGTGGGAAAATGGCATTAGTGCAATTTTCCAGCCATGCACGACTATGCATGTTAAGGTGCATGCTTGTGCGTGCGATCAGAATTAGCCGCCTTCATTTTAGGTTGAGTTTATCTTGTTTCCAGCTTGTTTTTCACCCAAAGCTTCTTTCAATCTTAGAGACCAGTAACCCTAGACAAGAAGATCAGCATCCAGGAGCTTCCCATCCAGCTAAAGAGCAAGATTTGCTTTGAGAGAGAAAGCTTGGTTGTCATGGCTAGAGGTAGGTGTTTCTTACCTCTTTCCCTCTCTTCTTTTGTTTGATATGTTTGCTATACATAAGTATGAGTTTGATTCTAGCTTGCTTGTGATGTTTCCCTACATGTTGATGATTTTGAGATGATGATTGATGATTATCATGCAAATATGATGGATGAGTATGTGATATGTATCTATGTAGATGCCTTGAGATGGTTTGAATGATTGAATATGAGGGTTGATGCTATGCATAGTAAAAACATGTGGTTATGGGACGTTTTATGTGCTGGTATTAATTAATGATGATTGATTTATGTTTGGTATGGAAATTGAATGTGAATAAGCATGATCAGCCATGACCATGCTGAAGCAGAGCAGATGCACGACCGTGCACTTATAGCGCACGCCTGTGCAGTCTCGCTTTAGCAAGGTCACGATTATGTTCACTATCTCTTGCATGACTGAATGATGTAGAGTCACAACCGTGCATGTTCATGTCATGGTCATACATGCGCAAAAAAGGAGAAAACAAAGAGAAATCACAAAACCTAGCATGACCAGTACGCACGATTAGCTTAAGGCCCGTGCAAGCTTATGCATGCCCGTGCGCATAGACACACATGCCTGTGCATTAGACAGAAAAGGGAAAATAAAGCATGAATAAGCATAATGCACAATAAAAGCCAAACAATTGATATAAATCAGTGAAATGAGATCGGATAAGCATACATAATGCATCATGTGCACATCATGACATGGCATGTCATACAATATTTTCAGAAAGGGATCCAAAGATCCAACTATATGTTTTCAATAGAAAAATACGATGATCCAGACATTGATTTCAGGGACAAATACGAGGGGGCATCTGTGAGTTTTAGCACACCCAATATGGGAGCCAGCATCAATGTTTATGACCATACTAGCCACTGTATATAAGCATATGCTGGTGTGCTAAGTTAGTAGCTTAGGATGACATGATCAACTATAGTACGATGCACTCATATTCAAATTTCAAATTCAGTGGTAGTACGTGTTTGCATAAGAAACACATATGGCCAGGGTGTCGAATCCCTGTAGTCATTAGTTTGTGCAGCATAGTAGGTATTTTTGGATACATAGTTTTCAGATACAAATTTTCAATATTTCAGAAGCTTTTATATTAGCTTTTCAGATGATTTCAGGATTTTCAGATCCAACAGTAGTTTTTCAGTAAAGAGTTTTCAGAAAGATGATTTCAGTATACATGCCAAGGCCTAGACATGATTTCAGCCTATTTTATAGCATGTCATTTTCACATGACATACATAGCAGAGCATAATTCAGTTATGAGTAATCAGTAAGAAACAATAAAACAGTAAACATTCAGAGAACACTCCAATTGCATGAAATCACGTGATGATACATGAATCACATAATATGAACACTAGAACAAAATATGTATATCAGAATAACATGTGAGAACCAGTTTGGTTTCTCTCCAGTATGTTTTCAATTTGTGATTACGGTGAGAATCCTCAGAAGATGATTGGTTTAGGGTCAGAGATAGAAAATGCTTACTGGGTGAATATATCACTTACTTCTTACTTTTCTTTCTTTTGTAGGTTAGTATCATGGGGGCTGAGAGGAGGAGATAGCTGCCGACTGGGATCCAGTTCTAGTTTTCAGTTTTACAGCATGCTTATGGTTTGCATGCTTTTCCAGTTTGTATATGCATGTGAATGCATAGTAAATGTATATGTATGAACACGTACATACCTTATATATATATATATATATATATATATATATATATATATATATATAAGTATATAAAAAAAAGTTTTTTGGGGCCATATTAATATATATACACCATAGTTTTCTTCCGTTGTGATATTTCAACTCAGCTTTAGGTACTTCTATTGTATATTATTGGAAACATTTATTATTTAGTTTAAAATTATATTACTTATTTATATAAAAGTAGGAACAGTTATATACAGTAAGAGTGCCTACATTTTTGGTATTAGAGCTAAAATATGCATATTATTTTTAAAAGATAAGTGGATATGTGTGTGAATTGCATTGTTTTCCAATTGCATATGTATGCGATTCAGTGTATCCCAGCAGCCAGAGCCCATCTTCCTCTCAATGTAAGTATAGTAGTATGAGCTTTAGTTTGAATTTAGTTACTTGACCCTTGTGTTTTGTGATTCTCCAAATAGAAGAACCCATGTTCCTAGATTTTCTAAAGACGAGGATAGTGCCTCAGTTAGGCTCTCGAGTGAGAGGAGAGGATCTCATGCCTCTTGTGAAACCCTCAAGGCAGAGCATGTCAGAGAGATTTTCAGGGAAATGATGAGAGAATTTTCCCAGCCTCAGCAGCTAGTTAGAAATAATGACCAAGCACCTATCTAAAATGTGCTTGTCAAAGAAGAAGCCTATCAGAGGCCAGTGATAAGGCAACCAGAGTTTGACAGAAGAGGTTATCTAGATCAGATGGGTAAACAGTAGTGGCCAGAGATGGGTCAGTATTAGGGACAGAGTTCTGGGTCCGATACAGTTAGCACCAGTGGTTTAGAAAGAGTGTATCCCGTCTACAGTCTACCCGGAATTCATCAGGCTCCTAAATTTCTGGGTAGTAGAGATCCAGTAGCAGCTAAAGAGTGGATAGAGGTTGTTAAAAGTGTTACCAGTCTATTCACTATGTCAGACGAGAGAAGGTCAAATATATAGTGTTCATGTTCAGAGGTGATACAACATTGTGGTGGAATCTCGCCAAGACTACAGTTGATGAAGAGCAGTTGACCTGGGATGAGTTTAGAGGCATGTTTGAGAGAGAATTCAAGAGCCCAAGGATAGTGTATGCTCGAGCTCAAGAGTTTATTGAGTTACGGTAAAGATCAAGTATAATGAAAGAGTATACTACTCAATTTAATGCTTTGGCCAGATTTGCTCCGAGTTTAACAGGGACTGAGGCTGGTAAGGTTCAAAAATTTATTCATGGATTGCATCCAATCATAGCCAGAGATGTTTTGACTAATAATTTTCCCCTACAGTGATTCAGTGACACCCTAGAAAGGGCTACCAAATATGAGATATATCTTTAGAGAATAGGTATGTTTTCTAGGCAGCCTGAGAGAGGTAGTGATAGAGGTAAGAGGCCCATTCAGTAGAGAAAGATAGGAAAAGGGAGTCAGAGACAAAGGACAATTTACCAATTGCTAGTTTACACTAGATGTGGGAGGAGGCACAGTGGTGAGTGCTTGATTGGTCAGCCTGTATGCTTTAAGTGTCGTCAACCGAGACATAGGATTGTTGAGTACCTAGCCAAGGGTAGAGTAGGATCCAATAGAGGTGGAGCTAGTTTTGGTAGAGGCAAGGGAGAATCTTTCAGAGGTGGTTCAGTTGGGGGAGTTGATCACCCTCGAGATGGTGGAGCTAGTGCACTAGGAGGAGGTGTTGGGCCATCAGGTGGTATTGGTCGAGCCAGAGTGTATGCAGTGAGACAGGAGCAAGTAAAGGCTATTCCATATACGGTTATTGGTCAGTTATTCTTCGTTGACACTCCCTTGTTTGTTTTAGTTGATTGTGGTGCCACGAATAGTTATATTGCTAGAGGGGTAGTTGAGAGATTAGAGTTAACCCCTAGTTTGACGGAGAGATATGTATGTGTAGAGATGCCAAATGGGGGAGTGATGTTTAGTGACCAGTTTTTATTTGACTAGAAGATTGTAATTATGGGTAGGCAATTGAGGATATATTTGATCATGTTACAGTTAGTTGATTTTGACATGATCTTAGTTATGGATTTCTTGTCAAGATATGAGGTAGAAATTGATTGTCAGAGGAAAAAGGCTAGACTTCACTTAGGCTCTGATCAGTTTGTATTTGGAGAGGGTAGAGTGGAGAACATGTTGATCTCTTGTGTGTAGGCCAAAAGGATGCTAAGTAAAGGTGATGCTGGCTACTTAGCTAATGTTGTGTGCAGAGATGTAAGTGGGCCCAATATTGAGCAGATGCTAGTTATCAGAGTTCTCTGATGTGTTTTCACAGGAATTACCTGGGTTACCTCTAGAGAGAGACTTAGAGTTTAATATTGAGTTGCTTCCAAGGACAGCTCTTATTTCTAAAACTCCTTACAGAATTAAAGAAGCAATTGCAAAAGTTGATAGATAAGAAATTTATCAGGCCAAATTGTTCTTCTTGGGGTGCTCCCATTCTCTTTGTTAAGAAGAAAGACGGGTCGATGAGAATGTGTATCAACTACAGGGAGTTGAATAAGATTATGGTAAAGAACAAGTACCCCTTGCTTAGGATAGACGATTTATTTGATCAACTCAATGGTGTTTCAGTCTTTTTCAAGATTGATTTGAGATCAAGATACCACAGGTGAGAGTGGCAGATAGAGATATGCCAAAGACTGCATTCAGGACTAGATATGGTTATTACAAGAATGTAGTAATGTCTTTTAGGTTGACAAATGCTCCAACAGTCTTTATGGATTTGACTAATCGAGTATTTCAAGATTGCCTTAATAAATTCATTGTTGTGTTTATTGATGACATCTTGGTCTATTCAAAGAGTGTAGAGGAGCATGCAGAAAATCTCATATTCATGTTACAGAGGCTGAAAGACAGGCAGTTATATGCCAAGTTTAGCACATGTGAATTTTGGCTGGATAAGGTGGTGTTCTTGGGCATGTGATTTATGCTAATGGATTGTTAGTAGATTTAGGCAAGCAAGAAGTCATCTTGAGTTGGCTGAGGCCCAAGACAGTTAAGGAGATTCATAGTTTCCTAGGACTAGCAAGATACTATAGATGGTTCATTCAAGGGTTCTCCAACTTGGCTAGACCTCTGACAGCTTTGATTAGAAAAGAAAATCCATTTATGTGGACAGAAGAATGTGAAGCTAGATTCCAAGAGTTGAAAGAGAGATTGACCAGTGTACCAGTGTTATATTTGCCTCAAGAGGGATTAGATTATGAGATTTACACAAATGCTTCCCACTAGGTGATTGGTGCAGTTTTGATACAAGCAGGTAAGGTGATTGCTTATGCCTCTAAGTAATTTAAAGATCATAAGATGAAATACCCTACCTATGATTTAGAGTTTGCAGTAGTTGTCTTTGCTCTGAAAATATGGAGACATTATTTGTATGGAATGAAGTGTAGTATCTTTTCAAATCACAAGTGCCTCAAGTACTTCTTCACCCAGAATGTGGTTGTAGATGCTTTGAGTCGTAGAGTTGCCTTATCTATATTATCTATTCAAAGTGAGCTTTAGAGAGATGTTGTCAAAGAATAGATAGAGATAGTTATAGCTAGGTTTTCAAGGCTTTAGATAGTGTCTTCTTTGTCTGATAAGATCAGAGAAGCCCAGAGATCAAATCAGTGGGTTTAGATGATGATTCAGAGAATCTCAGAGGGTTCAGTGCCAAATTTTGAAGTCAGGATGATATACTAAGATTCAAAGGCCGTATTTGTGTTCCAAAAGATTCAGACTTAAGATAGAAGATTTTGTCAGAAGCCCACAGTTTAATATATACAGCTCATCCGAGTAGTACTAAGATGTATCAAGATCTAAAGAGAAATTTTTATCGGTCAGGGATGAAGAGAAACATAGCAGACTTCATAGCTAGATGTTTGGTATGTCAGTAGATTAAAGCAGAGCACTAGAGACCTTCTGGATTGTTGTAGCCTTTGAGTATACTAGAGTGGAAATGAGAGAGCATTTCCATGGACTTCATTTTAGAACTTCGTAGAGTCAGATAGGGTTATAATGGCATCTAGGTTATTGTAGATCATTTGAGTAAATCTGCTTATTTTTTACCTATCAGAGACGGTATGACTACTGATCAGTTGGGTCAGTTTTATGTCAAAGAGATTGTGAGACTTCATAGAGTTCCCAGAGTGATTGTTTCAAATAAAGACTCCAGACTCTTTTCAGCTTTTTGGAGGAGTTTATAGAAGGTTCTTAGGACTCGCTTGCATTTCAGTTCAACTTATCATCCTCAGTCAGATGGCTAGACAGAGAGGGTGAATCAAGTTCTAGAAGATATGTTGAGAGCATGTTTCATGGACTTCTAAATCAACTAGGTTGAGTTAATGCCATTGATGGAGTTTACAAATAATAACAGTTACCAGTCTATAATTCAGATGGCTCCATTTGAGACATTGTATGACAAAATATGTAGATCTCCCTTGCATTGAGATGATATTAGAGAAAGAGACTCATTGAAGCTGTAATTGGTCCAGAGATGACTCAACAGATGTTTGAGCAGGTTAGAATAATTAGACATAGAATGAAACAAGCCCAGGATTGCCAAAAGAGTTATGCATATTTGAGACGTAAGGAGTTAGAGTTTAAAGTTGGAGATAAAGTATTTTTAAAAGTAGCTCCTTACAAGCATGTGTTGAGGTTTGGCAAGAAGGGCAAGTTAGCTCCTAGATTTATTGGCCCTTATGAAATTGATATGAAATTGTAGCCCTTAATCTCTCTTCAATGGTGAACAAATAGCATTCAAATGATGGTCAAAAAATCCAGCAATAAACAAGCTCCTGAACCATGCAATATCAAGCAAATTTCCCACCCAAAACTAACATTCATGCAACTCCAATCTATCATCACTTCAAGCAAACTTCAAGACCATCAAATATGGACTAAAATTAGCAAGAAAACAAACCTCAAGCATAAAGGAAATCTTCCACCAACTTGAGGGTGATCCAAGCATAAAGATTTCTTGCACACAAGCTTAAAGGAAGGCTCCACCCATTTGATACAAGAATCACCAACTTGAATCTCCACCACCAACTTCCTTCTTGCAATGGAAATTGGATAAAGGATGCACCTTGGTTCCCAAGAACACTAAGTTCTAAGAACTCAAGAGAGAAAAGCACAAGCTTTTAAAGTTTCATTAATTAATCAAAAGTCCTTTACAATAAATTTGGATTGCCTTTTATAGGCATGATACAAACCATGGTTAAAGTCTAACTAACCCTAGTTAACTTAAACACCACTTAAATTATATAAAGAAAACACAAAAGAGACAAATTACATAAGTTCCCTAAATCTAATTACATTTAAAACTAAAGAAAGAAATACATGTTTGATCATAAGCCCCTGGTTGGCTTGGCTTGACTTCTCCTTTTGTCTTTGAACTTGTTGTGTAGCCACTTTATGATTTTGGACTCCTTGGAGGGCCATGAATGAATGTTAGAATGCATGAGCTTCATAAAGTCACATTGCTTGAATTTGATCTCATTCATCTTGCCTTTATAATATGTGTGGAAATTACTCTTAGTAGGCTTACATGTGTGGTTGTTTTGGACCATGGAATTCTTTCTCTGAATTTCTTCTACTCTTGGATGTTTCCCATGATCATGAAGAAGTGTTGGTGGAGTGAAATTCATATCAGAAATCCTGGAAAGAATTGGTAGGGTTGCTTACAGGTTAGTTTTACTTGCCAGTATAAAGAGATTTCATGATGTCTTCCATGTGTCTCAGTTGATAAAGTATGTTAGTGATCCTTCGCATGTTCTTGAGTTGCAAGATTTGGAATTGGCTAAAGATTTGAGTTATTTAGAGATACCAGTCCAGATTCTTGATAGAACAGTGAAAGTGCTTAGGAATAAGAAAATTCCTCTAGTCAGAGTTATGTGGAGGAATTAGAGGCAGGAAGAGTCCATGTAAGAGGTAGAGTCTAAGATCAGGGATAGGTACCCGAGTTGTTCAGGTAATTCCGAAGACAAAATTTTTATAAGAAGGGGAGAATGTAACATCTCAATATTGGAATTATCTTTTAGGCTATTAATCTAGGGTTAAAATGAGAATTGATGAGAATACTAGGGTTGAGAGAGAGTTCAGGGGTGAAATAGATGTTTTTCCAGAGTTAGGTGGCTATTTGATATGATATTGAGAAGGTGTTAAAGCTCCCAAAATTGATTCGAAAATCTCCCAAATCACCCCTAAAATTCCAGCCCCAAATAAGTCTTAAATTCATGCAATTTTCCACCCAAATCCAACACTAATTCATCAACAACAAACATAAATGAATATGTAGCAAGAAAAACCAACCTCAAGCATAAAGGATTCCTCCACCAACTTGAGGGTGAACCAAGGATAAAGGAAATTCCACCACCAAAGTTCTTCCACCACCAAATTCCTTCTTGCAAATGAAAATTTGGATAAAGGAAAATAAACATTCACATGAGCCACAAAAGCATCATGGAATTGAAAGAAAAAGCACAAAGCTTTTCTAAATTTTCATTTCATCAAAAAAAGTCCTTTACAATAAGTTTGGATTGCCTTTTATAGGCATGATACAAACCATGGTTAAAGTCTAACTAACCCTAGTTAACTTAAACACCACTTAAATTAAAGAAAAGAAAACATAAAAGAGACAAATTACATAAGTTTCCTAAATCTAATTACAATGCATAATTTAAATACAAACATATTTTAAATATCATAATTTGCATGTTTGTATCTTCATATAATTTTTCCTTGATTGAATTGACCTTGATTCGAATTTCTCGATTTAAGCATTCGATCTGAATTAATTATTTGAATTCGATCCGAAGAGTTGTTGGCATTCGAATCCGTGTTGGAGGTCATTCGAAACTCAAAATATCAAGAAAGTTGCTTTGGAGAAGTTCTGGAAGCGAAAACATGCAAAATAGCTTGAAAATGCAAAAGGATCCAAAATTGGGCAGAATCCAGGTGCCGCGTCACCATGCCGCGGCATGCTGCGCACGCGGGTGCGCGCGCAGGCAGGTGTGCGTGCGGAAGCTGGGCATGCGGGCGTTGGGGCGCTGGGCGCGCGCGCAGGTGTGCGTGAGTGCACGCTTGCGTGCGCAGCAAGGCAGCGTGCGCGCGCGCGCGCGCACGCAGGTCAGGAGCGCAGCGCTGCGACGCCAGGCAGGGGGAATTTTCGCACAGCCCGTTTTCACTCGTTTCTTATCCGAATTGAGTCCCGTTTCTTTCATTGGCTTCGTATGAAGCCATTTGATGAATTCATGCTCCTTGATGTTCCATTTTTGATTGTTGCCGAGCTCGAGCATGATTCGAAGGCTTTGGCAGAAATTATGCGAGATGGTTCGGAATTCCTTTCGAATGCTTTGATCAAACCCAAAGAAGCTTGTTTTTTCTGTTTTGATGGCTTGGAAAGGCTTGTATTGGCTTGAGAGATAATCTGGAGGCATTAAGGCCTGAATCGGTGATGACATTTCTGAAATCACACTTGAATTCGGATTTGGATACATATCACTATTGCATGGATCATATTGAGGGGATTTGCATGCAAACATGGGAAAATGGCATTAGTGCAATTTCCCAGCCATGTACAACCGTGCATGTTGAGATGCACGTTCGTGCATGCGATCAGAATTAGCCGCCTTCGTTTTAAGTTGAGTTTATCTTGTTTCCAACTTGTTTTTCACCCAAATCTTCTTTCAATCTCAGAGACCAGCAACCCTAGAAGAGAAGATCAGTATCTAGGAGCTTCCCATCCAGCTAAAGAGTGAGATTTGCTTTGAGAGAGAAAGCTTGCTTGTCATGGCTAGAGATAGGTGTTTCTTACCTTTTTGCCTCTCTTCTTTTGTGTGATATATTTGCTATGCGTGAGTATAAGTTTGATTCCAGCTTGCTTGTGATGTTTCTCTGCATGTTTGATGATTTTGAGATGATGATTGATGATGATTATGCAAATATGATGGATGAGTATGTGATATGTATATATGCATATGCCTTGAGATGGTTTGAATGATTGAATATGAGCGTTAATGTTATGGATAGTAAAAGCATCTGGTTATGGGACGTTTTATGTGCTGGTATTGATTGATGATGATTGATTTATGTTTGGTATGGAAATTGAATGGGAATAAGCATGATCAGACATGACCACGCTGAAGCAGAGCAGATGCACGACCATACACCTATAGTGCACGCTTGTGCAGTCTCACTTTAGCAAGGTCACGATCGTGTTCATGATCCTATGCATGACTGAATGATGTAAAGTCACAATCGTGCATGATCATGTCATGACCATGCATACACAGAAAAGGAGAAAACAAAGAGAAATCACAGAACCTAACACGACTAGCACGCACGATTAGCTCATGGCCCTTGCAAGCTTATGCACGCCCATGCACATAGACACGCACGCCCGTGTGTCAGGCAAAAAAGGGAAAATAAAGCATGAATAAGCATAACACATTGTAAAAGCCATATAATTGATATAAATCAGTGAAATGGGATCAAATAAGCATACATAATGCATCATGTGCACATCATGACATGGCATGCCATACAGCATTTTCAGAAAGGGATCCAAGGATCCAAATACATATTTTCAGTAAAAAAAACACAATGATCTAGACGTTGATTTCAGGGGTGAATACGATAGGGCACCTGTGAGTTTCATCACACTCGATATGGGAGCCAGCATCAAGGTCTATGACCATACTAGCCACTATATATAGACATATATTGGTGTGCTCAGTTAGCAGCTTAGGATGACATGATCAGCTATAGTGCAATGCACTCAAATTCATATTTCAAATTCAATGGCAACACGTGTCTTGGACAATTTCTAGCACATGTTTGCATAGGAAACTCACATGGCCAAAGTGTCGAATCCCTATATTCATCAGTCTACGCAACATAATAGGTATCTTCGGATACATAGTTTTTAGATACATATTTTCAATATTTCAGCAGCTTTTATATCAACTTTTCAGATGATTTCAGGATCTTCAGATCCAACAGTAGTTTTTCAATAAATAGTTTTCAGAAAGATGATTTCAATATACAGGCCAAGGCCTAGATATGATTTCAACCTATTTCATAGCATGTCATTTTCACATGACATACATAGCAGAGCATAATTCAGTTATGAGTAATCAGTAAGAAACAATGAAACAGTAAACATTCAAAGAACACTCAAAATGCATGAAATCACGTTATGATATGTGAATCACAGAATATGAACACCAGAAAAGAATATGTATATCAAAATAACATGTGAGAACCAGTTTGGTTTCTCTCCAGCATGTACGTATGTTTTCAGTTTGTGATTGCAGTGAGAATCCTCAAAAGAGGATTGGTTTAGGGTCAGAGATGGAAAACGCTTATGAGGTGAATATATCACTCACTTCCTACTTTCCTTTCTTTTGCAAATCAGTATCATGGGGGCTGAGAGGAGGAAATGGCTGCCAGCTGAGATCTAGTTCTAGTTTTCAGTTTTACAGCATGCTTATGGTTTGCATGTTTTTCCAGTTTGTATACGCATGTGAATGCACAGTGAATGTATATGTATGAACACACATATACCTTATATATATTTTCAGTATATATAAGAATGTTTTTTGGGGCCATATTAATATATATTCACCATAATTTTCTTCTGTTGTGATATTTCAACTCAACTTTAGGTATTTTTGTTGTATATTATTGGAAACATTTATTATTTTGTTTAAAATTATATTACTTATTCATATAAAAGCAAGAACAGTAATATACAGCAAGAGTGCCTACACAGGAAGCCTCAGAATCCATTGATTTTACTTTAGAAAATTGATTTTTACTGTTCATGGGTAAGATTCTATGGATAGTAAAAACAACTTAATTTTCAGATTTAAGGCTAGCTTTCTTGGCATTTTGAGAGAGCCTTTGCATAGGATTTTAGAGGATTCAAATCAAGGAATATGTGGCAGGTTGTGGAACAATATCAAGACACTGAGGACATGGGAAAATATGCTAGAAAAGTATGGAAATTATGTTGTTGCAAGATGGAATTTCAGGTGGGAAACGCAGAAACCTTTAGGTGCGATGATCAGGAATTGCATGGATTTGATGAATATTTTCATGGCATGTGCTAGTAGCTAGAATTGTGGAAATAAGGTTATTTACTTATGTTTTGGATTTCCAACAAAATGGCTGCTCCAAAAGCTATGAAAAGAATTATGGGCTAGTATAATATAAAATTTCGGCATTATAAGGATTTTGAGAGGGGCAAAGGTTGGTCAAAGGAGTTTACCACATATTACACTTGTGGGAACATGTGTGACATTATTTGCAACTTGGGATAGAAGAGATTTATTGCTAGGTGGGCTGGTTTTATATTGGTTATGCATAATTTCCAACTTATGAGCGAATTTGGGTTTTGCAAGCATTCGAAGGGTAAAGAAGGTTGGTTTAGGTGCTATACCAATTTTTACATGTGTAGGTGCACTTTTGCCAAAATTCGTACCATCAAAAAAAGTGTTTCTTTTAGAGGTTTCTATTGCAAAATCTGTTTTTACTGTTCACAAGTACTATTTTGTAAACAGTAAAAAAGGTTATCTTCCAGTTTTTATGCTGGTTTTTTAGGTGACTTGAGAGTTGTTTTGAATGCAGTTTCTTAGGCTTCTAGGTAGGGCAATTTGGGTAGGTTAGGGGCTAGTGTTACACATTGAAGAAGTGCAAAAGTAGTTGAAGAAGGTGACTTTGGTGGCTAATTTCTTCTCATTTTCTAAGCCTAAAGATCAGCTTCCCATAGGCTTTGTACGGGTGGTTTGTGGAATAACAATCATATGGCTTATTATGGGAGCCTACTTCTATGATATATAGGTTTTCTAGTTCTTTCTTGGGGTGGCAAGAGAATAATATGATGTTGTGGTTAAGATGCGAGCTTAAGAGAAGACTTTTGGCGCTGTTCAACATTCGAGTAGAATCTACTTCCTTTGGTCATTTCTTGCAGCGCCTTTGCAAATTTATGCTTTGGTTACTTTTGCATCCATATTGGAGAGCCCTACTTATCAATGCCTCTCCTTGTTTAGTAATTGTTTTAGGACTAAGCTTGTTATTGTATATCATTTTTGCTTATATATTGGCTTCTATAGCTTGGGCTAGTTGGTTGTTGTATCTTGTTTTCTTGCTTGGCCTCTTGAGTTCTATCTTTGCAAGAGCTTAGATAGGCTCTCAAGAGGCTAATACGTGTCGAGTAGATCTCCCACTATGCTTAGGTTGTACCAGGCTTGCCTATTTTGCTTTTTGTTTATAAAATTTTTTTACTTACCAAAAATTAAGAAAAAAAAAAAGATCCACACTCAAAGAAGCACTTGATCGCTTGAATCACATCCTGACCAACAATCTCCCATGCTTCTTTGTAAAACTTAGCACCAAAACTATTAAGGCCCAGAGCTTTGTTGTCACCCATAGCAAAAATAGTTCTTTTAACCTTTTCCTCCATAACCACCATAACTATATCACAAGCCATATTATCAAGGATCTTGTAACCAAATAACCTAGGCATGTTATCCATATTAATATCCTTATCCTCACTAGAAAGGATGCCCTTGAAGTGCCCTAACAAAGTGTCTCTAATTTGATCTTCTTATAAACTAGTTTGTCATTCTCATCCTTGATAGCTTTAATAGCATTTATGTTTTTTCGACTCTTAAGGAACTTGAAGAAATAGCTTGTGTTCTAGTCTTCTTCTTTAAGCCATTTAACTTTGGATTTTTGCTTTAACAAGAATTCTTCCATCGAATTAATTTTTTTGATATCTTCTAGAAAGCTCCTCTTCTTCTTCCACAAGCCTCCCATCAAGCAAGTTATTAAGGATTCTAGTTTGAAAGCCATCCAACTTGTCTTTAGCTTGCTTAACCCTCTCAAAGATATAGATTTGGAGGCATGCAAATAGGAGAATGGAATGCCAACATAATGTTTGAAATACCAATATTTGATGTTAGTTTGAAAGCTATCACGATGGAATCCTAAAGAAGTTGAGATTATGGAATCCATATGGAAAATATGATCAAGGTTCATTTTGGTGTTTATAGGGAAAAGATATGGATTTTAACTTCCCAGCCACTTGTTAAGAGGAGGATGGAATGCCATATACCCAACTTGTCGGGTCTACTGAAGCTTGTGCGCTGGGTTTGACTTTGAACCTAAAAACAATGGCCAAGATCACTCCTTTTAGCTTGAAAATGCCTCCTTTTGGAGTATTGAGACAACCCTTTTTATTACCCAAAACACCTTGGATAAGGGCCCATAACATCGCGTGCAAAGAGGTTTCCAAAAACTCAAAAAAATCAGCCTTGAATCTAGAAAATATGCAGATTTTTACTGTTCACATAACAATCTCCGTAAATGGTAAAAACAGTTTCAACCTTAAAAAAAACAGCAAAAGAGGCCTTTTGGAAGGTGCAAATTTTGGCAAAAGTATCCTCGCAAGTGTAACTATTTGCATAGCTTCTAATCCAACCTTCTTTGTCCCTAAAATCCTTGTAAACACCAAAATGAAGCTTGAGTTGGAAGGCATCCACCACCACAATAATAAACTTGTTCCACCAGATAGAACTTCCCACCAATGAAGCGTAATTTTTGCCTAACTGGTTCCTGCACGTGTGATCTTTTGATAGCTTTTTAGAACAACCTTCTCTCCTTTTAATTTGCTTGAAATGCTAAACTTGACCATTGGGGTGGGAAATCATGCAAAATCTCCTTTTAAGAACCTATCCACTATTCATAAGACCATCTAAAATCCACCTCACAGCATTTGAAAAAAAGAAGTAACCATGCCTTGAAGGAATTTGATCATTCGGCCTGATCATACCATAAAGAATAGTAGCTATTTTCACATTATCTAGCAGCAAAATGCCTCCCTTTTTAGCATAGAAACAGATATACAACCTGCCCATTTTGCCATGCTTGAATTTTCCCAAAACCACAACCGTTAAGGCCTTCAAAAATCCTAGCAAATCAATAAGGAAACTGGAATCAATACTAATTTTACTGTACACAGAATAAGACCTGTGAACAATACAAACAGTATTTATAATGCCAAACTTCAATAAATCATTCTTTCCGATGGTGCAAATTTTGGCAAAGGTATCCCCATATATGAGAAAAATGGCATAGTAGTTGAACCAACCTTCTATACCCTCAGACAATCTGTAAAACCCAAAATGTTCCTTGAGTTTAAGGGGTGTGGAGAACTAAAGCATAACTGAACAAACCCTCCTTCCCTAAATACCTCATTCCCAAGTTACCCTTTGCCAAATTGATGCCCACATGTGTAACTTTTAGTGAGCTGATATGAATCCATATCCGCTTTTGTGTGTGAATTTGAAGGTGACTTCAACAATCAATTTTTTGATGCCCACAATTTGTATGTCAAGCCTTCCAAAGTACATTCCAGTTATCTATGCTCAGCAAAGAAGACCAAATGTGCCTCTGAAAGTCGTAATTCCAACTGTGCATGATAACACCAATGCCTCCTGGACTAGTGTGCATAATATTCCTCAAAACCTTCAGATCATGCTCGGAATGTGGAAAATTAGAAAACGGCACACCAAAGAGTCAAATTTCATCAAATGGCTTCATACAAAGCTAAGGAAAAAATGGGAATCAATTTGGACGAGAAATGAGTCAAAATGAGCTGCGCAAATCAAGGCCAATTCAATTAAGGAAAAGTTACATGAAGATCCAAGCTTGCAAATTATGATCTTTTTAATTATGTTTATATTTAATTGTACTTAGTAATTAGATTTAGGAAACTTATTTAATTTATATTTTTTTATGCTTTCTTTTATTTCATTTGAAATGTATTTAAATTAACTAGTGTTTAGTTAAAGTTAACCATGCTTAAAGTTTGCCTGTATAAAGGCAACTCAAACTCTTTGTAAGGGGGACTTTTGATGAATTAATGAAAATTTGAGAGCTTTAGCTTTCCTTCCTTGTGTTCTTAGAACTTGGTGTTCTTGGGAACCAAGTATCAATCCTTTATCCAATTTCCATTGCAAGAAGGAAGTTGGCGGTGGAGATTCAAGTTGGTGATTCTTGTATCAAGTGGGTGGAGCCTTCCTTTAAGCTTGTGTGCAAGAAATCTTTATGCTTGGATCACCCTCAAGTTGGTGGAAGATTTCCTTTATGCTTGAGGTTTGTTTTCTTGCTAATTTTAGTTCATGTTTGATGGTCTTGAAGATTGCTTGAAGTGATGATAGATTGGAGTTGCCTGAATCTTAGTTTTGGGTGGGAAATTTGCTTGATATTGCATGGTTTAGGAGCTTGTTTATTGCTGGATTTTTGGACCATCATTTGAATCCTATTTGTTCACCATTGAAGAGAGATTAAGGGCTCCAATTCATATCATGAGCCCCTTGGACCATCCTTTGTCTTGCTCAAAAGGCAAGTGATGCCCAAAAACACTCTTGAGTTGAATAAAATGTGCGTTTACAACCATCTTGCTAGCTAATCAATATCCACACACAATTACTTGTAAAGAGCAATAGCAAGGGATTATTGTCTGGAAAGTAATTGACTTCTTTTCCATATTTGAGTTGTCAAATGTACCTAAAAGAGAACCAAAACTCAAGGGAAAAGTAGTTAGTCACTTATGAATGCCTTGCAAAACAAGTAAACAATGTTAGAAAAAATAGCCCTTCCCATACATGAGTTATAGACAATTCCAAAGGATACACCCTCAAGTTCCCTCTTCAACTAAAATCATCCCAAAAACCCCTATTTTTCACTCTAGACATATCAGCCACCACATTGTTGATTCCTTGATTTTAATTAGACACATTATGGAGTTGGGTTAAGTGGTAATTGGGTTTGGACAATTGTTTGGATTTGAGTTGGATAAGCAAAGGCAATACTGTAATTTTTGGAAAAGGGTATATAAGTATATTGTGATGAGGGTAAAAATGGTAATAGCATGATAGGGGTGGGTTAAGGAACTAATAAGGTTTATGAGTGATTAGCTTAAGTAAAGGTGCTTAGGAATGGCTAATGGTGTAGGAAAAAGGATTAGCAAAAAAACTATGGCAAATTTAAAGGCAAGTTGGTTCTTTTGGTTAGGCTATTGTAGGCTATGTATGACAAGTGATTTGAGGCATTAAATGTTTTTGTATTTTCCATGGCTAAATCTTAGGGGAGTTGTCTAAAAAAAAAAAGACCAAATTATGACCATTTTCTCTTTCTTCTAACACCTCTAACCACAATCCTCCTTTCCTCCTAATTACAACTTCCGTCAGTGCCATCAAGTTTTAAGCCAAAATTTCCAACACTTCAAGTAGCCTATTATAATCAAACTTCACTTGAAATTTCTCTTTTCAATAAGGCAGATAAAATTCCTTTCACACCACATGCTTATGCAGGATTTTTTAGCCTATATTAAGCAATTTATTTCAGCCAAGATGAAGAAAATTCATGTAGAAAATTCATATAAGCTCCAGCCACTTCTATCTCTACCCCTAAGCAATTTTTCAACACCAAAAGCACAACAACACAACCTAGAGCTCTGATACTAGAAATGATCAACAACCACAGCCCTTAATCCTTCTCAAATTGTAGTCAAATTGTTCTCCCAAAATCCAGTAAAGGGTAAATCCAATTCACACAAAATTAGGCAAGTTTCCTAACATAAGCAACTCCAAATTTCAAGCAAGTTCAACTCCCAAGTTTCTTAACTTCATTCAACTCCTAAACCTTCCATTAATCCTCATCATTCATGACAACACAACCAAAGAAATGTAGGGGTAATGGAGTTCAAAATACACAATACAAGGGATACAAACCTACTTGGAAAGATAACTAGCAAGATGCTTCACTCAAGTTTAAAGGAAGAAGATCCACCAACCTAAGGTTGATTCAAGTTTAAAGAACTTTGGATCTGAGCATAAAGGAAGTTCCACCAACTTATTTCCAAACTCACCCACTTGAATCTCCACCACCAATTCTCTCTTGCAACAAGAATTGGATAAAGGAAAGAAAAGGATACAAAGAACCAACAAGTTCTAAGTCCCAAGGAAAAGCACAAAGCTTTTGGTTTTTGATTTCAATATTCAAGTCTAATTACAAAATGAGAAAAGTAATCTTTATATAGGCTTTACAAACTAGGGTTAAAGTAACCAAACTTTAGTTTACTTTACACCACATTACAAGTTATGGGAAATAAAATAAAAGGCCAAAGACATAACAAGTAATTCACAAAATTTCTAATTACATTACAAAATAAATGGGAAATAAATATAAAAATGGAATAATCTTGGATGCATGCATTTCCCTTGATTAATTTTTCTTACGTTTGAATTTTTGAGTCAAATGTTTGAATTCAATCCGAAAAGTTGTTGGTGTTTGAATTATTGTTGAAAATCATCAGGAATTCAAAATCCTTAAGGAGAATGCATTGGAGGAGTTCTGGAGGCCAAAGCATGCAAACGTTGCTTAAAAAGGACCAAAAATCCAAAAAGTGGCATAATATAGGGTTGTGGCATATAGTGCACATGTGGGTGTGCGCACGGAGCAGGCAAGCATTAGGCATGCAGGAGCTAGGCATACTGGTGTTGGGGCACTAGGCGCGTGTACAAGTGTGCATGAGCGCACACTTGCATGTGCAGCAAAGCAGCATGTGGGCGTGCGCATGCACACAAGTCAGGAGCGCAACGTTGTAACATTAGGCAGGGGGAATTTTTGTGCAGCTCGTTTTCACTCATTTCTTATTTGAATTGAGTCTTTTTTTTTTCTTAGCTTTGTATGAAGCCACTTGATGAATTTTGACTCTTCGGTGTGCCATTTTTGAATTTTTTGAATTTCGAGCATGATCCAAAGGCCTTGAGGAATATTATGCACACTAGTCTAGAAGGCGTTAGGGTTATCATGCACAGTTAGAATTGTGACTTTCAACGGCACATTTGGTCTTCTTTTTTGAGCATAGACAACTGGAATGCACTTTCAAAGGCTTGACATAAAAATTGTGTGTCGAAAACTTGATTGTTGAAGTCACATTTGATTTCACACATGGGAGCGAATATGGATTCATAGCATGGACTCAATTTTTGTTCCCCATTGATGAACTTTAATGCTTGGTGATTTGAATGTAACACAAATTGTTTAGGCCTTAGATAATGATTCCAATGATCCAAAGTCCTTACAATTGCATAGAATTCCTTGTCATAAGTGTTGTATTTCCTCCTTGAGTCATTTAACTTCTGGAGCTAGGGCTTCTCTATGGTTGGTTTTGGCCCTCTTGAGCCATCTTTTTGCTTTACCTAGATAGGCTCTCAAAAGGGTTGGGTTTTGTTTTGGCTTCTTGCTTTCTTGTAGGTGTTCTCGTACGTCATGTTTAGGTGTGTCGGGCTTGCCCTTTTTGCTTGGTGTATATAAAAATTTAGTAACCAAAAAAAAAAACTTCTCACTAAAGTAAGCAATAAGGCATTTGGATTGAGTAAGGACTACCCCAATTCCAACACCACTTCACATTCAACTTCAAAAACTTGGGAGAAATCGGGCAAGACAAGGATTGATGCCCCACAAAGTGTCTTCTTAATCATTTTAAAGGCTTCATTGACTGTAGAACACCACTCAAAAATTCCTTTCTTCAAACATACAATGATGGGGGTCATGATGGTGCTAAAATTAGGTACAAATCTTCTATAGAAAGATGCCAACCTATGAAAGCTGGGGCCAACTTTTAATTGTTTCTACCTTAGATTGATCCACCATGATGTCATCTTTTGGTACCACATAAGCAAAAAAGATAATACTAGGTGGAAAGAAGTCACATTTCTCTAGCTTGGCATGCAACTTCTTTTCCCTCAACACATCCAAAAATTGCTTTAGGTGCTACAAATGATCTTCTTCTCCCTTACTATACACCAATATATCATCAAAATGTACCACCAAAAATCTTCCCAAGAATGGCTTTAACACTTCATTCATCAATCTCATGAATGTGCTAGGTGTATTAGATAGCCCAAATGGCATAATCGTCTACTCATGCAGCCCTCCTTTGGTTTTAAAGGCTATCTTCCTCTCATCCCGCTCTCTTATTCTTATTTGATGATAGCCACTCCTAAGATCTATCTCTGAAAATATGGTTGAGCCATGTTACTCATCTAATATGTCATCAAGTCTAAGAATGGGATACTTATACTTGATGGTGATATTATTGATAGTTATACTATCAACACACATCCTATATGAGCTATCCTTCTTAGGAACCAACAAAGCTGACATTGAGCAAGGACTCATGCTCTCCCTCACATATCCATGGACAACCAACTAATCCACTTACCTTTGCAATTCTTTAGCCTCTTCTGAATTGCATCTATAAGTTGGTCTATTAGGTAATGGGAAGGCAAGTATGAGGTCTATGTGGTGCTTTATTCCTCTCAAAGATGGCAAGCCAGGTGGTAGTTCATGTGGGAAAACATCTTGGTATTCATGGAGCAATGGTTGGATTAGAGGGTGAGTTCTTTTATGGGCTTAAGGTTTCTCCTCTCAGGGATAAGCAATGTAATGACAGGTTTATTCTTTACTATAGCTTGTTCCACTCAAGAAAAGGTTTTCTTTGTGTTTTTCTAGCTTGTTCCACTCAAGAAAAAGTTTCCTTTGTGTTTTTCTAGCTTGTTCCACTAAAGAAAAGGTTTCCTTTGTGTTTTTCTAGCTTGTTCCACTCAAGAAAAGGTTTCTTTTGTGTTTTTCAGGTTTAGGAATAGGTTGGTGTATTTGGGATGGCTTGAGGGGTGCAAAAGTGATGGTTTTCTTATCCATTTTAAAGGTGTAAGTATTCTTTCTCCCATCATGCAAAGTCTTCCTACCAAATTGCCAAGGCCTTTCCAACAACTAGTGGCATGCATCCATAGGTATAACATCACAAATAACCTTATCAACATATCTCTTTCCAATAAAAAATAGCACAACAACCTATTTGGTGACTTGTAGTGTGATTCCATTGCTTAGCCACTGCAATTTGTAAGGTTGTGCATGTGTAAGGGTTGGTAAGCTCACAAGGGTAGTGGATGCAACATTGGTAGAGCTCCTACCATCAACAATGAGCGTACACACCTTGCCCTTGATGGTGCGCCTTGTTTGAAAGAGGTTCTCCCTTTGTTCTTCACCTTGGCCAACTTGTGCATGCAATACCCTCTTAATTACAAGCATGTTTCCATTATCAGCCTCTTCTACAATCTCTTCCTTACTTTCTTCTTTGTTATCAACACTTTCCTCTGCTTGTAATGCTTCCTCAATCTCCCCAATTTCTTTCAAAGTCATTACCCTTTTATTTGGGCAATTGGCATGAAGTTGGTCATAACCACGACACTTGAAGCATTTCTTCTCCTTAAGATTGTTATTATGCTTGGGAGTGATGGCCTTCTCCTTAGGAGTCTCTACTGCAATCTCTTTACCCTTATCCTTGGATGGGAATTCAGTTTTAAGGTAAGAAATAGAGTCTTTGTATTGAGTACTACCTTTATAAAAGGTTTTGGGGGCTAAAATTTTCAATGACTTCCTTTGCCTTTCCACTTTGACAACTAGCTTGCAAACATCTTCAAAATCGCAATAGGTTTGCAATTCCAAGGTATGAGCAATGTTATTATCCAACCCTCCCAAAATTCTTGCAACTGTTTGTTCTTTAACTTCAGGTAGATCACTTCTCATCATGAGCTTTTCAAATTCCCTAATATACTCTTCCACACTCTTACCCCCTTGCTTAAGTGTATGCAATTTTAGGTAGAGGTCTTGCTTATGGTTGTCAGGTAAGAACCTCATTTTCATGAGTTTCTTCAGTTTCTCCCATGATTTCACCCATTTCTTTACCTTCTCTTTTCCCTCTTCCTTTTCAAGTTTTCCCACTATAAAGAAGCATAATCTTTTAACTTCAATATGACAATCTTGCATTTCTTTTCATCTGAATATCCTTTAAACTCAACCATTCTCTCAATCTCACTTAACCAATCTAGAAAATCATCTGAATTTAATTTCCCCTCAAACTCAAGTATATCAATTTTCAGCCCTTTAGCATTATCTTCATCCCTCCTTATCCTCCTTCTATGGTCCTCTGTATCACTATAGTCACTTTACAAATGCATTTCTTCCTTAAATTGGTGTGGCCTTGGAGGTGGTCTAGGATGGAATTGATTTCTTCTATGGTTTGGGTTTGGTTCATGGTGAGGAGGTGTATGTGTTTGGTTTCAGTTTTGGTTTCTAAGAAGTTGTACGATTTCAGTGAATAGGGTTCTAAGCTCATTGATTTCACTTTTTAGTCTTTGGCTCACAAGTTGCCACGGATGAGGTGGTGAAGAAGAAGGTGATCTTTGTGACATTTTGGTGTTTTAATGGTAAGGTAAGTGTTTAGAATGTGTTTTGGGTGAAAAGGAATGGTTGGGATTAAGTACTTTAGGTATTGTCCAAAGGTCATAGGTTTTGGGTTTTAAATGAATTGGGCTTGTGTTCAGTTGCTTGAAGTGTGGGAAATGGGCTTGTATTTGGGCTAGGTAAAAATGTGTGGGGAATGGTAAATTTGTGTACTTCTGTTTGGGATAGGGTAAAGGAAAAAAGTAGGATAGTTTTTAAGTATGGTTATAAATGTTTTGGGCCGGAAAATGGTAAGTTCACATTCTGTGAACAGTAACTTTGTGAGTGAACAGTTACTTCCCATTGTAAATAGTGTTTCTGGCCAAGAAATAAGATTTAGAAGAAATGGATCCATAATTAATATAGCCAAACAACCTGAGTTTTAATATCAAATTAATGTGAATCCATCAAATTGGCTAAAATTGCATTCAAAAAATCAAATATGTTAATGGGTCTCTAGTCACTTCCAATATTCAACGCAACACTTCCAACCATCACCAAACACCTAAACTATTCATTTTTACCACAAATCATTTAACAAGCCAATGCTACACCTAAATTAAACAAAACCAAAAGCTAGCACTATAAGTTTCTACAAGTTCAATTAGATAATTTTTGCATGTAGCATATACAATACTTATTAGATTAGTCAAATAATACTCCAAGTATAAAGAAAAAGCCACCAACTTGGAAATCTACCACCAAATCTTTGGCTAAAGTTTGGATAAAGGAAGAACAATTCAATTCAAGAGACAAAACTCAAGAACCAGAATGAGAAAGATTTTGCATATTCATCAAAACTAGTTTTTACAATATTTTCATGTCTTTTTATATGGCCTTCCTAAAAGCATGGTCAAAGCCCTAATATTAATTATAAATACAAGAAAATAAAATTACAAAATATTACAAAATTTCTAAGCCATTGAAATGAGAAATGTGCCCTTGCTTCATTAATTACAAGTTATACCACTTTTCTTTAAATTAAGGAGTCATGTCCCCTTGACTTTGCAACTTGCATATCATCCACTCTTGAATCAATTTGAAGCTAAATTTGGTAAGTGGGCCTAATTCTCCTTAATGAACATGGGTTGGGTAGGAAGCCCAATGTGAGCTCTTTTTGGACCACCTTGCTGCCTTGGGCCAGTTGCTTGCATGTTTGCTTGGCTTGGACCATAGATTTCATATCTTTGACTCCTTGGGCTTTTGATTGCATTCCATGAACATGAAGAAGTGTAGGGCTACTGGAATGGGCTAGGTTCACATTAACACATTATGCACCATCTTGAGCTAGAAGATCACTTAGAATTAAGTCAAGTATTGATACGTATTTGGTTGGGACCTCACAAGATGGAAAAGGAAATAAGCATAAATTTTTTGGCAGGCCCTAACATGAGTAAGGTAAGGGCAGACCTCAGGCAAGCTAAAGAGAAAGTATAGCTAACAGGAACGAGGGAAACATCTTTAAAGGAAGATGAAAAAATGGCTAAGGTGAAATATTATAACTGTGGCAAAAAAAGCCATTTTGCTAAGAACTATATCAAGCTTAAGAAGGTAAAAGACCTTTTTTTACATGTTATAGTGTTATAAATGTTTCAAACCCTATTTTTCTAATTGAATCTCATCCTTTGTGGATTGTAGATTCAGTAGCAATTGACCACATAGCGAAGGACAAAAATACCTTTTTAGAGTTTTGATGAATACCATATGGAGTAACATGGATATATGTGGGGAATAACTTAAAAGTGGAAGTTAAAGGGATTGGCATATACAAGTCAGTCATGCATGGTGGTCAAACCCTACTTGATGTGATCTAGCCCATTCCAGCAGCCTTACACTTCTTCATGTTTATGGAATGAAATCAAAAGCCAAAGGAGTCCAAGATATGAAGTCTATGGTCCAAGCCAATCAAACATGCAAGCAAATAGCCCAAGGCAACAAGGAGGTCCAAGAAGAACTCACATTGGGCTATCCTAGCCCAACCCATGTTCATCAAGGAGAATTAGGCCCACTTACCAAATTTGGCTTCAATTTGATTCAAAGAATGGAAGATATGCAAGTTGCAAAGTCAAGGGGACATGATTCCTTTATTTAAGGAAAAGTGGCATGGCTTGTAATTAATGAAGCATGGGCTCATTTCTCATTTCAATGGCTTAGAAATTTTGTAATATTTTGTAATTTCATTTTCTTGTATTTATATTTAATATTAGGGCTTTGACCATGCCTTTAGGAAGACCATATATAAAGGCATGAAAATATTGTAAAAACTAGTTTTTATCAATATGAAAATCTCTCTCATTTTGGTTCTTGAGTTTGTCTCTTGAATTGATTTGTTCTTCCTTTATCCAAACTTTAGCCAAAGGTTTGGTGGTGGATTTCCAAGTTGGTGGCTTTGCCTTTATGCTTGGAGTATCATTTGGCTAATCTAGTAAGTATTATATGTGTTGCATGGAAAATTTATCTACTTGAACTTGTAGAACTTATAGTGCTTGCCTTTGGTTTTGTTAATCTTGATGTGTGGTGTTGATTTGGTGATGAAAATCAGTAGATTGGGATGTTTGATGATGGTTGGAAGTGATGTGTTAAGTATTGGAAGTGATTAGAGCCTAATTTGCATGCTTAAGCTTTTGAATGTAATTTTAGCCAATTTGATGGATTCACATCACTACTATTACATGATGTCTTATTTGCCCCAAAAATTTGTCAAAATTTAGTCTCTGTATTGGTTTTAAGTTACACTTTGATGATCTTGGTTTGTCTATATTTCTAGACACTCACTACTATGGTTATGGATATTTTTTTTAATGGTTTTATTGTTTTAGATGTTGAATATAATGTTAACAATATTAGTTTTTCCTTGATCACATCCTTTAGTAATGTTGTGAATGATGTGAATGTGTGGCATGCTAGACTAGGCCATGTTGTCAATAGTGTATGCAAAGGTTAGCCAAAGAAAGCTTATTAGGAAATTTAGGAAACATAGAAATGTTTAGTTGTCAGCACTATCTAGTAATGGTACAAGAGCTAATATTCTATTACAATTAATTTATTCTGACATATGTGGTAAAATGAATGTAAAGGCAAGGCATGGTGCTATTTATTTCATCACGTTCATTGATGATTACACTCAATATGGTAATGTCTTTTTGGTTTCTTATAAACCTAAACCTTTAAGTTGCTTTAGAAAATTTGTGAACCTAGTTGAGAAGCAATTAGATAAAAATAAAATAAAATTTTTAAGGACCAATCGAGGGGCGAATACTTACCTAATCAATTCAAGGAATTGTTTAATGAAAAAGGAATAGTATGAAAATTAATCATTTTTAAGAACATTGCAAATAAAAGGGTGTTATAGAATAAGGAAATAAAATCTTGCTTGAAATGGTTAGGTCAATGATGGTATAAGCAAATTTATCTGCCACCTTTGGGGGTGACATGTTGTTGACTACCACATATATACTTAATTGTGTGCCTTCCAAATCAGTTACAACCTTGGGGCTATGTGGCCTATGCTTACAAATCTTCTCAGAAACTTGGAAAATTAGGTCCAAGGGGAAAGAAATATATCTTTATAAAATATTCAAAATAATCAAAAGGATGCAAAGCTATTGGGAACAAATGGGTTCTTAAAATCAACATAAAGTTCATGGAAGCATCAAAAGATACATGGCTTGATTAATAGCTAAAGGGTTTACACAACATGAAGGAATTGATTACGAGGAAACTTTTTCACCAGTTATGAGATACCTTAGTTCTACTAATTCTAACTATAATAGCAAACATGGTTCCTTTTTAAGTGGTTGTTGTTACTTTTCTCTTTCTTCCTTTGTCATATGAGGGAGAGAGTTCACTGTAGCCTTGTGAGGGATGATACTATTAGGTTGAGAGAGGTTAGGTGTATATCTAGAGGGGAAAAAAGAGGTTTGTGGAATGTTCTTAGTTGGAGAGGGAACTTGAGGGGGTGTCATTTGGATTTGTTTATAACTCATGTGTGGGAAGGGCTTCTTTTTCTAACTATGCTTATTTGTTTTGTAGGGCATTCATAAGTGACTAACTACTTTTCTCTTGAGCATTGGTTCTCCTTTAGGTATCTTTACATGTGGTTTAAATATCATGGAGAGGGGTACAAATTGTTTCAGCCAAAAAAAAGCATTATGGATTATTTTGCTTGTACAGGGAAGACTTGGCTAGAGGGCTATCTTGTTTGGTGCCGCCTTCACCCCTTCTACCTTTACTATGATTCACCAAGTGAGGAACCTCATTCTAACCATTTGAGGTGGCTTGTTGATGGAATTATGAATAGTGGACAGGTTATTACAAGGCAAGTTTGTATGATTTCCCAATCCAATGGTCAAATTTGGCACTTTAAGCAAATTCAGAAGGATGAAGGTTGTCCTAAAAAGCTTGCCAATGTTTACACTTGTGGGAACCGGTTAGGTAAAATTTGCACTCCTTTGGCTGGAATTTCTACATGGTGGAGCAATTTTGTTATTGTGTTGGTGCATGTCTTCCAACTTAAGATTCAATTTGGAGTTTTCAAGGATTTTAGGGACAATGAAGGTTGGTTCTTGAACTATAAGTATAGTTACACGTGGGAGGATGTTTTCGCCAAAACTTTCACCCTCTAAAAGGCCTTTTTTGGCTACTTTTCCTTGGACAAAAATTGTTTTCACTGTTCATAGAAGCTGTCCGTAAACAGTAAATCTGCATTTTTTTTCTAGATTCAAGGCTAATTTTTTTCGGGGTTTTGGTGGGTTCTTTTCAAAGGCATTTTGGGCAATAAAAAGGGTAATGTTAAGACTCCAAAGTGGTGCATTTCAAGGCTGAAAGGAATAATTTTGGTTGTTGTTTTATTGGCTGGAAATCAGACTTGGAGCATTATTTTCAACATACCCAATAGGTTGAATTTTAGGCGTTTTACCCTCCAATTTGCAAGCAGTTGGGATTCTCAAGTGGGGCCGCATATGAGACACTACGAACATGGATTTCTAGCCATTCACAAGGGGCTCTGGACTATGTCTTTAGGTGAGTTTGAAACAAGTTATGCATATCCTTATGGGAATGGTTTGTACAAGGGCTGGTGGTTTGCTTTCGGCTCAAGCATGGTGGATGGAGATCTTTCCTCCTTTAGGCTCCTTACGCTTCTTCACATGAGAAGATTTTATGATCCTTGCTGTTTGTACAATTTCGATGTACATATTGGTTACATTGGCTTTAGGTTATATATTTCTTGGTTATTTGTGATTGTTTTTTGAATTGTCAATAGGTTTTGGTGCTGGTGCTTTCTTTGTGGTTGAGCCCTCTCTTTGCTTTGCCTAAATAGGCTCTCAAGAGGTTAGGTTTTTTTTTTTTTTTGTTTCCTTGTTTTGGGGGCGTTCTCTTGCAGCGCGCTTAGGTTGTACGAGGTTGCCCTTTTTGTTTTGGTGTTTATGAATTTTTCTTACTTACCAAAAAAAAAAAAATAGCAAACATGGATTTTGAACTACATTAAATGGATGTAAAGATTGTTTTTTCTCAATAAAGAATTAGAATAAGAAATCTATATGGAACAACTAATAGGTTTTGTTAACAAAGGCTAAGCGCATAAAATGTGCAAACTTCATAAGTCAATTTATAATCTTAAGCAGTCTTCTAGATAATGGTATATACGTTTTCATAATACGATCATATCATATAATTTTTTTTATGATTAATGAAGATCATTGTGTGCATACTAAAAGATCCAAAGATAAGTTCATTATCATACCACTGTATGTATACGACACACTAATAACTAGATATGAAAAAGGGTATGTTGATAAAATAAAAAGATGGTTGCCGTCCAATTTTAAAATAAAGGACCTGGGTAAGGTTGTATAGCTTTGGAGTTAAGGTATCCAGGGATCGTTCAAAGAAATTATTATCTCTCTTACAAGAGTCTTATATTAAGAAAATTCTTGAACAATAGATACCCCTGTTCCAAAAGATGAAAATCTAATCCTAATAATATGTCATAAAATTCAAGAAGAAATGAAAAAATTGAGCAAATTTCGTTATACAAGTGTAGTTGGAAGTCTTATGTATGTTACGATGTGTACAAGATTAGATATTTGCTATTAAATATCTTAGACTAGTATGAAACAAACTTCTAAAGCACTATCCATAATAGAAGTTGAATTTGTGGCATTCTCAATTTTTGTGCAAGAGGTAATTTAAATTAGACAATTCATGGATCATTTAAGGATCACAAACAATGTTGTTGATCTAAGATTAGTGAATTATGACAATCAAGCAACAATAATATATATAGAGGATCTCAAGTTCCATGATAAAACCAAACACATCAATATCAAGTATAATTTTGTTAATATGAAGTACACACACAAGAAATGGTGGTGGCAAATCCATTCATAAATTAAAGAATTTTCACTTAATACGTGAAATCATTAGGCTTGCGTAAATGTTAAATATACTTGCACATACATTCAATATTTTCCAACATTGTTCACTAATATTCAGTTTGAGAATTTCTTTTATAATGTCTATTTATATATACATTTGTAAAACTTACATGTGCATATATGTTCAGTAATATATCTTGTTTAGTGAAAGGTATGTCAGGTAGATATGAGATTGACCTTCTTACACTAGCAATCATCTCTACTAGTTAGTAGGAGTAGAGATGAAACAATTTTAAGCTTATTGTTTAGATGATAATTAAAGGAGCACAAGCTTAAAACCTTGAAATGTTACCTTAAAATAAAATGAGAGGAATATAGTCATAAAATGATATGACTACAAATGGTTAGTTCTAAGTGATAGTTTATTTGCCTTATTGTTAGATTGGAGTTCTAATGAGATAAAAGCAAAATAGTATGAAAGTGAACTCAAGTCAAACATTAGGTATGTTTGAACTATGAATCTGTACAGTATTAAAAGAAATTAAGATGTACACTCCACAAGAAAGGAAAAAAAAAAAATACTATAACATGTGATTTATACTACATGTGCTAAATAAATTAAGTCGACCAAAGAAGGTAATAAAGTAAAGATCTCAACTTTACTTTGTAAGACCCTAGAGGTTATGAAAATTTCAGTAAATAACCTTATGACTCTTATCTGATTTCCAAAGCTTATATTTAATGTTTGCTATCTTCAAAAGTTGCCAAAGGATTACGGATGACATAATTTATTAGGACATTTCTAGAAAAACTAATTAGATAAAAGTTACAAGAATCTAGAAAGAGAAAGATCCTTCTTTTACTTGATATCACATTATTTGCATTCATTAGTCAACCAATTATGTTCATCTTTGTGATAAAACATAATTATAGATACAAAAGTATAATTAAATAAATGAAATCATGAGAGACATAAATGTGATAAATGATTTAGGGTATTACATACTAAACAGACTTGTAAGCCTATTGTTCTAGAAGTTATATACTCCTAACAAATATATAACAAATGAGCTATCAAAGAATGCATAGTCATATTACCTATTTATAAAGTATAAATCTTGTAGAAATGAAAAGAGAGAGAGTTGAACCTGTCATTTTTTGAGTGGAAGATGATAGGCATTGGCACCCATGATAGGTAACTGTCTAGGGTAATTACCAAGTCAGAGGTAACTACCTTGGGCAGTTATTTTTGGTTAAATATATAAAGGGAGAAGTTGGCAAAACTTCCCCCTTTTAACCTCCCTTCACAAAAACCTTCACTTCTCCTTATTATTGCTTTCCAAAAAGAAAAAGAGACAATAAGAGCAAAAAGGATTCTACTTGTTTTGAGTGATTTTTTATGCTAAAAAAACTAATCTACAAAAGGTATGTATATTTAGGTTGTGGTCTTGATATATAGAATTTGTTATCATTTAATGTGATTATATATAGGACTATGTATTGAATCATCTAGGCAATAGTTGTACGTGAATTCTGTGTGAATTTGAGATTTTCCAACGTTTACTTCATGTCTTAAGATAATTAACTATGACAAATGTAAATGACATTGTAAATAACATGGACTCTAATAACAATGACTGGTTAATAGTGACTACTATTTGCCATTAACATAATAGCAACTACCTAACAACAAGTAACAACTAATCAGCGACTAATTTTCCGATCAAGCTTGACCAATTAAGTCTATAATATGTTGAAGATCTAATTCCAATGTATACATACCAGAAATAAAGGAATGTGATTTTTTCATAAAGTTTTATTTACCCCAGTGCACTTACTTATTGAGATTATACTTTTGATTTCTTAGATTTTTTTTTCTTTTTAATTCAAGTTCGAATGCTTCATGCCTAACTTACATGCTATATTCTCATATGTGTGCAAAAGAATAAACTAGATGTGATCGAAAGGTTGTGTTATGAGTCAATGATAATGATAAGGTTGAGTTTATTATAAAGGTTGGGGGCTTTAGGAATACATTTCAATTGCTTTAACATTTTTTATGCTATTCCTTAATCTAATTTAAGAGTATAATGTTAACATTTCTTAAAATTTCAACAAAGATGTTAATGCAAATTATTTATTGAAGTGTGGTTTGTTTCAATATTTGCACTATCTTGATTGGTCCATCAGATAATAAAAGATTAATCAAAAGTAATATATTGGATAACTTATTAACACTTTACCAAAATGTTCCTCATATATATATATATAGTGAACCATTTTCCTCCTCTTTTCTTTCTTCAATCCCCTTTCAAAATCAATTAAAAAGAAAAAAGACTTTTCTGACAGGAACTTTTTGGACAAAGTTCATGCCATAACAATTTATATTGAAGGAAAGTTTTGTTGATGCATTTTTTAATTGATTTTGAAAGGGGAATGAAGAAAAGAAAGGAAAAGGAAAATGGTTCGCTATATAAGTTATTGAATATGTTTCTTTTGGATTAATCTTTTATTATCTAATGAACCAATTAAGATAATACCCATATTAAAACAAACCACAGTTTAATAAAGAATTTGCGTCAACATCTTCACTTGCTGAAATTTCAAGAAACATAAACATTATTATCTTAATTTAGATGAAGGAATAACGTGTGTGAGTCACATTGAACATTGAATTTGGACCTGTAAATACCATATATATATATATATATATATTAAAGACATGTTGCCACCATATACACAAAGGAATATCAAATTAAATTGCAAACTATTAGTCCAGCTTTTAAATTAAAAGTATACAATGTATCTATATATTTATTATAAAGCTAAATCTAAAAGAATGTGTAGTTAAGTCTCAGCATTTATCTAACTTTCTAGAGCATTGAAGATTTATCTAATTTTCTAGAGTTTTGAGATTTTTTTTATTGTATTTGTATTTATTATGTGATAGTGGTAAGTTTAATGGAATATTTTAATTAGTGATGGATACAATAAATATGAAATTAATTGCATTTATGACGATACATAGCTTTAATTGATAATATTTATATTGGTGGATGCATTAACTTAAATAATGGTGGATATAACAGATGTAGAATTGATTATATTTATGATAATACATAGTTTCAGTTGATAACATTTATATTGGTGGATACATTCACTTTAGTAGAGTTTATGTTAATAGAATATTTTAAATAGTGGTGGATACAATGGATGAAGAATTGATTGTATTTATGATGATGCATAGATTCAATTGATAATATATATATATATTAGTGGATACATTCACTTTAGTAAATAATGGTATACACAATAGAGGTAGAATTGATTGTATTTATGGTGATGCATAGATTTAGTTGATAATATTTATGTTAGTAAATTTGTTCACTTTCAAAGAAATTATATTAGATCTTTATTTATGTTGGAAGTTCATGTGTTGAATATTTTAAGTAGTAGTAGATACAATGAATGTGGAATTGATTGTATTTAAAGTGATGTATAATTCAATTGATAATATTTATGTTGGTAGATACATTCACTTTAATAAAAATTATATTAGATCTTTATTTATATAACAAGTTCATGTGTTTTTTCAAGCACATATATACAACCTTTTTTCATTTTCAGATTTACAATTTTCATGTTCTTTTCTATAAATTATGTTATTTGTTCATTTGTCATTATTGTTGTTTTACTATCATATTCTTTTATATTTTTATGTGTAATATTGCTTATTTAATTTGTTGAGTTTTGTTGATTGTATGTTTTATGGTTTTTTCATTCAAGGTATTAAATATCTTGAGCAATCTTCTAGAAATTAGTTATTCATCTCATCATCAATTGAATCCAAATAAAATTAATTCGGCAATAAGAGTTAAAAATTGTACAAATTTGGGAAGCTATAAATTTTAGATAAAACTTGGATATTATTTCTATAGAAATGGTATTAGCTAATGAAAAGATAATTTCTATCCATATAGTTATAGTAAATTAAAAGACAAGTTTTTCCTTAGATTTTATTTCCCAGTGAAATGAGTTTTTTCTTTTTGCATACGTGATATTGATGCATGCAACAATTCTTAAAAATAGAATTCAAAAATTTAAGTCGCTATTTACTAAAGAAAGTTTATGTAATAAGTTAACTCAAAGTGCTCATGCTCTTAGCTTCTGATAGATGTGTTAAATCTCCATATACTCAGTTTTTAATGTTTTCTTAAGTAAGAAAAATTGAGAAAGCAAATATTCCAATAAATTCACTCTACTGATAAATTTTGATGAAATAATGAATGATACAACTTTCCAATTAAGTTGGAAATGTCACTTTATTAACAATTTAATCGATATTGTTTTCTGGCTTTATTTATTGTTGGAAAAGTAAATATTCCAATACATAAAATAGTACATTAACAAATAAATTTATTCACGGGATATATTAAATGATAAATAATATACTAAAAGGATATTTCTAATACAAAAATATTGTTTCCACTACTAAAAACTAAACATTCTAAGTATCAAAATTTTAGGACAAATTTGCAACAAAATTACTTTGGTACATTAATTAAAAACATCCTTAGCATAATTTCAAACCCAAAACATATAAAACAAAATTATAAAGTAAAAAATCTTATCAACACTAATTCCAACTCAATTATTTGCCGCAAAATTATATTCGATAAAAAAATTAAAAATTTTTATTTAAAATTAAACAATTAAAATAAAAATACTATCCATCAAATTTAAAAATTATAAATTATTAACCCACACACAATGCATGGGCAAGTATCTAACTAGTTCAATTAAAATACTAAATAACTTTAAACTCTTATTATGACTATTTTACACTTGTTCTTTTTTAAGACAAGAAGCATTCTTGTTTTCGATTTATATAACCACTCACCAACCAGTATCTACCACCACCCATCAACATCTATTGATTTTGTCCTTTCGAGTGTTGCAAGTAGTTGCACAATTTACAAACTCACCTCACCTGACACACTAGAGTCAATTTTATTATCTTGATCTCACTTTTCAATTCTATCCTTTCTTGTCATACCACCCTTAGTCACCATAATGGAGAGATTACATCTAGGTTCGAACTCATTAATCTCTTCTAAGATCGAGATAGTCCATGTCAGATTAAAATGAGAAATCAAATCTAAAAGCAATTGTCTTCCAAATCGGCTGACCCTCCACAACGCTACTACTACAAATTAAAGGTGGATGCACATGTCCTACCCAAAATCACCAGATTGGCCAATTCTTCACCTACTGTTTCTCCTCCCATCCCCTACCTACGAATTTTCTCAATTTCCCTTGATCTCCATATATTAATTTAGTTTAACATAGAATGACATTTTAGTAAAATTATATCTTAATATTTTATATTATAATTATTATTTATATATATCAATTTAATTGAACATAATAAAAATATATGTCTAGTAATCTTCACGATAATATATTTTGGTGATACTCAAACCAAGCACACTTTACTCAAAAAAAAAAAAAAAAACCAAACACACTCTAAATGTTTGTATTAGTAACCACTTTACAACATTAAAAAGAATAAGATGGTAAATATTTATAGAAAAAGTGACATCTAATGTTGTTGACAAAGAAAACAAGCCACAAGTGGGTAAATGTTATATCAAACATTACATAGGATACAAATAATCTATTCTCTGATTTATCATAGACATGGCAAAAGCGAAAGGGCTGAGCTAGCCCACAACACAGACTTAAACCCTTTTTTTTTTTTTTTTCTTTTGCGCGAGCCATGCCAAGTTTATGAGCCATATGGGTTATGTCAAAAGCATTGGGGAAACGCCCACATGCCGAGCCAATACTAGCCTGCCTGTATGGATACGATTCAAGAGCCTTAGACTAAGTCTTGTTATGCTTACAGACTGACACGACTCACAAGACCAGTCAATTAATAGATTATAACACGACACGACACGACACAACTCATGGGCACAAGTAGTTACACCGAATTTGGCTCAACACAGCAGGCCGCATCAGATTCGGCAAAACAAAAACCCACCGTCATGTCTGGTTCATCATATGCACTCCCGAGATATTTCTGTTGCATACTCATATCTCTGTGTGGAGATCTTGGACTCACCAAAAACCAGAGAAAGAACAAATAAACAAATCACGCAAAATGGCAAAGACTGGAATCAGACAATTTTATGACATAAATGAAGCTACGTTGCATTTAACTTATACGCTATTATTCATCAGCTATGTAACTAATGAAAGGCACCAGATACATACAGTCCAGGCTTATGTCATTACCTTTACCAGTTACAGCATATCTCTGTGTGGAGATCTTGGACTCACCAAAAACCAGAGAAAGAACAAAATAAACAAATCACGCAAAATGGCAAAGACTGGAATCAGACAATTTTATAACATAAAGCTACGTTGCATTTAACTTATACGCTATTATTCATCAGCTATGTAACTAATGAAAGGCACCAGATACATACAGTCCAGGCTTATGTCATTACCTTTACCAGTTACAGCATGATTATTTCAAGTTTCTCCTTGATTAAAAAAGAAAAAAAATTGATGGCAATTACCTTCACTGAAACGACCGTAGTTGCCATATATTGGCCTCCATGTTTGCTCAAGAACTGACATCTGAAAGGCTAGATCACTTGTATATCATCTGAACTCCATATCAGCAATTATTTTTTTGTGTCTCAACTTAACGTCCAAAAACCAACTCTTTCAAAGATCTCATAGGAGAGTTGTATCCATATACAACAGTGTCTTTCCACAAAGCCATACCTGCTTGATAGAACTAAATTAAAATCTCCATCATATTTAACACTTAGGATATAGAGTATCTATTCTTTTTCAAAGTAAATGGTTCAGACAATTCAGGCCGGGGGGACCAGATCTGAGGTGGAGTCTTTAAAAATATTATTCTCCAGAAGTTACAGCTCTATGTCAATTTAGAAGGTACCTATCCATGAAAATAAACCAGCTGTTGCTGCCAAAAAGAATTCCCTGCTGATAACATTGAAGCTGAAATCACAATGGAATGAATTAGTTGAGATTAGAATTTAGAAGTCTGATTCTCAGAAGCACAATTAAAACTTTAAAATTTTAAAATGCAGGTTAAAAATCATTATACTTTCTTACCAGTACAGGCAGGCAATATTCCCAAACCCATAAAATAGGGATGCCCAAGTTGCACCAGTGAACCTGCAAGCATAAGCATAGTTAATGAATATACCATTGATATTTTACATAAAAATACGATGGTTCACTGTTATGGATGCATGATGATGAATAATTGCAATGTTTTGCAATAATGGTTAAGTAATTAAAGCATATAAAATTTTTTGGTGTCAACTTAAATTTTTTTCGACATGAGCTAGTTTTACATGTTCCCATATACAGAATTCTCCCAGCTGCTGTACAATTTCCGTATTCAGATGGTTTGTAGAAATCATTCATGGGAAGCATTACTTAGGGATGGCAATTATACCCTAATTGCGCCAACACCCACCCCCCCCAGTCACACCTCTCTTCCATCTTTGAGTCAGAAACTCTCTTGTCCCCTCACTGATTAAAAGTCCAACATGACCAGAGACCAATCTCTAACCCCTCAGAAATCAAAACGCCCACCAAAAGATCATAATGAGAGCCAAAGACAATTTTTTTTAAAACCTGCTGAAAAACCAATAGTAGACTCTTTGATCTTCACATCGACCAGCCTTTAGGAAAAAACCCAAATGAACTTCCAAAGAATGTATCAAAGGTTTTATCTGGCGGTAATGTTGAGTTAAAGGTTTTGAGTTTTAGAAGTTTTCAAGTTCTGAGTTTACTACATCTCCACCTCCAGGCAGCTTTCCTTTGACCAAGTTTTCTCTTAGACCCAAGCTCATCAATTGTAGCACTGAAGATGCATGGATTGATGTCGGAGCAACGGAAAATCTCCACCAACTGTTGCATCTCCGGTGAACTTTGTTTTTGTTTACTCTCATCTGTTGTTGGATGGTTGGTTTATTATATTAATGGTGGGTACAAGATGAGGCAGGGTGGGACCAGGGGCGAGGCATGGCAGGGTAAGGGATGACTATTTCCCTGTGAGGCAGGGAAGGGGATTCCACATCATCCTTGAAATGGGAATGGGGAATAGGATATTCATCCCCACCTTCCCTGCTGCTATTCCTAGTGCTACTCAAGACGTTCTTTTAGCTGACCATTACTTCAAACTACTACGTTGTTCTGTACAGCTGTTAGTTGTGCAAGCACCTGACAGTGGGAAGGTAGTAACACCAAAAACTGTGTCAACGTAAACCATATACATCAAACTCCAATTTTTGCTACTAGCAGGTTATATAATAAAGGCAGCTGATTTTAAAAAAACTTATCAGCGTAAAGTTGGTTTAATTAGCCGGCCACAAGATATAATTTGAGAACTTAACCAAAATGTTTAAGGTTTAACAAAATCTAAGAAATAGTGGAACTTGACTTAACCATACCATTTGACTATCTTATACAGAATGAAACGAAAGATGGAGTAATAGGGGAAGAGCCATACCACATTAAATCACGAATAAAGAGTGCACGTGGGATCATAAGTGCATTTCCAATCATACCAAGCAACATTGAGAATGCTGACAAGCCTTTGATGTTATCAGGGTACAGGAAATTCGTCCACTACACAAGCATCATAAGTTTCATCAGAGAGATACGATAACCTGTTTGATGTGTCCAGGACTAAAACCGAGCATACAAAACAATACCATCTGTGAAACAGGCATCCACATGAAGAGAAGGGTTGCTGTCCATCCAGATAGTGCTCCAAGCAATTTGATGCCTTTCTCCGTAAGTTTGCCCATTCTTGCCTGCAAATCTTAGCAGCAGGAAATGTAAAAGGTCGTTTCATTGAACTGCATATCTCAATATGAAGGAAAATAAATGACTTTTAAAAAAGTAGGTAATCTTGATTTCAAATGACTACCCAAGGTCATTAATTTTGTGAAAATTGCTTAATCAAACTAGCTTCCACTGTAAAAGATTTACCTAGATGGAAATATGCAAAAATATATGTTTGGACTTGAGTAGTATATGAACAATTAAATTCAAGATGAATTTGTCCATAGTACTCAAGAACTGACAAAGCATAACTGTCAAAGCAAAAAGAAATTTAGATTTTACATGGTCTTACTCATACTACCCTATCTGTTCCAAAGAATTAATACAAAGAGTTTCAGCTAGGAGGCTCTTCTCTAAGTGTTAAAAATCCAATAAGTTCCACGTGCCTCTTTGTGCTTTTCAGAACTAAACATTAAAACAAACACATTCCTACTCCTATACAGGGAACAGCAGTCTTTTAAACAGGCTTATAAGTTTGTACCAAAACAAATTTTACTTTTCTGCCTTTAACGTTCAAATGTATATTAAACTTTCTTATCAGGAAAAATTTGTCACAAAGTATTTAATAAAAAATTAAGTTTTGCTGCTTCATCATCCCGGAGGTTGCCTTACATTACTCATATGTAGCAAATAGGTTGGCATTCAGGAATATGAGTTTATACCTAAATGGTGAGAAGTTGAACTCAAAGAGTGATACAACTCTTATCACCACACAAAGCATGGACATCATGCAACCAAAGAGTGTGAAAGGAGTGATACAAGAAGGATCGGGTGACCAGATGGTTGAATGGGAATGGAGACATAGGCAAAAATTGTCGTTGGAAATAAAAGGAAGTGGGGAAAGAACTTTAGGGTGGAGAAGAATCTGGAATCGTATATCTTTGAATTTTGTTACTCTTAGGACAGGACTAGCCTCTTGAAAGCCAGAGTATTGGTTCATTTTCTCCATTGTTGATTCTGATTTTGAAATGGAATTTAATTGAATTTACTGTATCTCAATTTTCATTCATTTCTGTTCTGAATTTTGCTTTGACACTTCCTATTTTGTTCTGTTCTGTTCTGTGAATTCTGTAAACTCTGCTAAGTTTAAATTTTTCCTGCATTTGTTGAGGTATGGAAACTCTGATTGTTGGTTGATTATCAGCTGATTGGAAGGTGACTTGATATTGGCTGGGAGCTGTTGCAGGTGGTGTTTTGAACAGAAACAAGCAGGTATGTAACAAAGAGATTTCCGAACTTAAATTTGAAACTACATATTATAACTATTGAGTTGTATACTTGATATTTTAGGATATGATCAAAATAGGAAAGTAGAATTCAAGTAGGATATGATCAAAATAGGAAAGTAGAATTCAAGTAGGATACAATTAGGAAAGTGTACAAGTATATATATTTGTATCTCTTATCAACAAATGCAACACACAGAAATTCATTCAATAAACTTCACATGGTATCAGAGCCTCCTCTGAAACTTACACTCATTATCCGGCGAGCAGCTCAGTTGAAACCCTAATTTTTCCGGCAAAGTACTGTTCCGGCGAGAGCAGAGTGAGCATTTCCGGTTGTCAAAACAAGGATTTGACAACTCCAGTCAATTCGTCTCCTTGTCACCGGTCACTCCTCCAAATCTCTCTAGCAACCGCCGCCGCACGCGCCTCCACGCGTTGTGTTTTCTCTCAGCCTCATTTTTCCGATCTAATCTTTCTGGCGAGCATGAGTGTTCACCGCCAACTCCAAACCATTCAGAGCACGACAGTGAAGCTTGACCTATGATTTCACCGTCGTCCAACCACTGGAAGCTTGTCTCCGACGACCGAAAAAAATCAATTGCTGCTGTTTTCATCGTTGTTTTCCGCCACGGTGTTTGGTAATATCTTATTGTGTTCCTATTCCTCCTTTGGACTATAGTTTGGTGGACGATTACACTGTATTGTTGGTTGCTGTTTTTTGGTTGCTACTATTTGGTGGGTATAAGTGCTGTGGCTGTTACTGTTGGATTTAGTCTCCTGTGTTGGGTGTATATCGTGGTATTAGAATATGAACACAGAAGGGTCCAATTTAAAGTTAGGGGCTTTTCCTTTTTTATCTCTCCCTACCATCACAACCGAAAAACTAATTGGCAGTACAAATTACACGTCATGGGCGGCTTCAGTAGAGTTATGGTGTATGGGCCAAGGTCTACAGGACCACTTGACTTCTGAAGTCTGAGGATATTATAATAGATAAAGCTAATTGGGTTAAAACTGATGCTCTCTTATACAGTTTATTGTGGCAAACTATTGATGTTCAACTTCACCCTATTTTCAAGGTATACAGGACCTGTTTTGAGAAATGGAATCAAGCCAAATTATTATACACTAATGATATTCAGTGTTTATATTCAGTTGTGTCCAATTTGGTTAATCTCAAACAACAAGGTATGAGTATGTCAAAATACCTTGGCAGACTAGCTTCTCTCAAGTCCAAATTTAATTTATTACTGCCCGTTGGACTACCAGTGGTTGAAGATTTGGCACAACGAGATAAATTCTTCATGGTTCTTGTTCTTGTTGGTATTAGCCCCGATCTTATTCCAGTACGTGACCAAATTTTGGCTAGTGCTACAGTTCCTTCCCTAAATGAAGTGTTTGCTCGATTACTTCACGTGTCTTCTCCCAATGTTGTCTCTAGCCCTCTTAGTGGAGACTCTTCTACTTTGTCAACCCAATCTCAATCTTCCATCAAAGGAGAACAAAGTAATCAAGATAGTAAAGGGAGTAGACCCAAATGCAGTTATTGTCATCGATGGGGTCATTTAAAGGAGAAATGCTATAAGTTACACGGACGACCCACTCGGACTGCTAATATGGTTCACTCAGATGCTCCTTCAGAATCATCTACAGGACAAAATCAACCATCTCTGACTCTTACTGGCACTGATTATGAGGAATATCTCAAGTATCAAGCAAATAAGCAGTCCTCCTCGACTATGGCTTCTGTTGTTCAATCAAGGAATCCAGTTGCAGGCCTCTCCCAATCCTCCTCTCTAGGACCATGGGTCCTTGATTCTGGGGCTACAGACCACATCTCTGGTAATACTCATTTATTCTCTCATTTTACTACCACTACTTCTCTTCCACCTGGTACTTTAGTAGATGGGTCCAAAATTGCTGTTCAAGCTGTAGGCCAGGCTCATCCCTTGCTTACTTTACCCTTAAGTTCTGTCCTTTATATTCCGCATCGTCCCTTTAATCTTATGTCTGTTAGTAAACTTACACATTCCCTAAATTGTTCTGTCACATTTCATACTGATTCTGTTATTATACAGGACCGCAACACGGGACAGACGATTGGCACAAGACGTGAGTCACAGGGCCTCTATTATCTCAACTTGCCTTATTCTATCAGTTGCAATGTTTCCGAGTCTCCAGCTCTTCATCATAATCGTCTGGGTCATCCTAGTCTATTAAAGCTCCAAAAAATGGTTCCAGGACTTTCTAGTTTATCATCTTTAAATTGTGAGTCTTGTCAACTTGGGAAGCATTTGCGTAATTCTTTTCCCAAGCGTGTCAATAATCGGGCTGCGTCCCCCTTTGAATTAGTTCATTCGGATGTTTGGGGTCCTTGTCGTGTCGTGTCGTGTCTACTTTAGGATTTCAATATTTGTTACCTTTATAGACAATTATTCTCGTTGCACATGGTTATTTTTAATAAAATCTCGTTCAGAATTATTTTCTATTTTTGAATCCTTTTGTGCTGAAATTAAGACCCAATTCAACACTGTTGTTCATACTTTATGCAGCGATAACGCTCGTGAGTATCTATCTGTTCCTTTTACTAAATTCATGTCTTCCCAGGGAATTCTCCATCAGACGTCTTGTGCATATACTCATCAACAAAATGTGGTGGTTGAGCGTAAAAATAGACATCATTGAGACCGCTCGTACCCTACTTTTGCATAGTCAGGTTCCTTCTCAGTTTTGGGCAGATGCTGTTTTTACCTCATGTTTTTTAATTAACTGGATGCCTTCATCCGTCCTCCAAAATAAGGTACCTCATTCTATTTTATTTCCTGATCAACCCTTATTTCCTCTTCGTCCACGTGTCTTTGGTTGTACCTGTTTTGTTCATATACTCTCTCCTGGTCAAAATAAGTTGTCTGCTCGAGCTACCAAGTGTGTTTTCTTGGGTTGCTCACGTCTTCAAAAAGGGTATAAATATTACTCACCATCCACTCGCCGATACTTTATATCTACTGATGTGACATTTTTTGAGTCATCGTCTTTCTTTTCCACCATGTCATTGGATTCTGAGTCTATCACTACAGTTCTCCCTGTGCCTCACCTTCCTTCTCCTACCAACCACTTTCATGAGTCTGTTCCTATCATTGAATCAATGTCTCCTCCACCCGCTGAAGGATCTCCTCCTTCTGAGACCACCACACTTGTTCCTAGTGATGCTCCTGTTGGCGCGCCTCCTGCTCCAGATGCCTCCCCGGTTGTGGCCCTGCCTCCTAATGACCAATTTCCTATCGCCATTCGTAAAGGTATGCGTTCAACTCGCAATCCTCACCCTATTTATAACTTTATCAGTTACCATCGTTTATCTTCACCCTTTTATGGTTTTGTGTCTACTCTTTCTTCTGTGTCTATTCCTTCCAACATACATGAAGCCCTTTCTAATCCTAGTTGGCGACAAACAATGGTCGAAGAGATGACTGCTCTCCACAATAATCATACTTGGGACTTAGTGCCATTCCTCCTAATCATTCAACTGTTGGATGTCGTTGGGTTTATACAATTAAGACAGGTCCTGATGGTCAGGTTGATCGTCTTAAAGCTCGGTTAGTTGCCAAAGGCTACACTCAAGTTTATGGTTTGGATTATGGTGATACATTTTCTCCAGTGGCCAAGATGTCTTTTGTCCGGTTACTCTTATCTATGGTGGCCATTCGTCACTGGTCTTTATTTCAATTAGACATTAAAAATGCTTTTCTGCACGGTGAGCTTTAGGAAGAAATTTATATGGAGCAACCACCTGATTTTGTTGCTCAGGGGGAGCCTGGTTTGGTTTGTAAACTCCGTCGCTCATTGTATGACTTGGAACAGTCCCCACGTGCTTGGTTCGGACGTTTTAGCACTGTTATTCAGGAGTTCGGTATGACTCGCAGTGAATCAGATCATTCTGTATTTTATAGACATACAACACGGGGTACATGTATCTATCTTGTGGTTTATGTTGATGATATTGTTATCACTGGTAATGATCTGGAAGGTATCAATCAACTAAAAAAACATCTATTTGATCACTTTCAAACCAAGGACTTGGAACTACTTAAATACTTCCTTGGGATAGAAGTTGTTCAATCTAAGTCTGGTATAGTTATTTCTCAAAGAAAGTATGTCTTAGATATCTTAGAAGAAGCAGGAATGTTGGATTGTAAACCTATCGACTCTCCCATGGACCCTAATACTAGACTTGTACCAGGACAGGGGGAGCCACTTGTAGATCCTGGGAGATATCGGAGGTTAGTAGGAAAACTCAACTATCTTACTATCACAAGATCAGATATCTCATTCTTAGTCAGTGTAGTTAGTCAGTTTCTACAATCTCCGTGTGATTCTCATTGGGATGCAGTTATTAGAATTCTAAGATATATTAAGGCAGCACCAGGCAAAGGTTTATTGTATGAAGACAGGGGTCATACACAAATTATTGGATATTCCGATGCAGATTGGGCAGGATCGCCAACCGATAGACGGTCAACTTCAGGATACTGTGTTCTTATTGGAGGCAATTTAGTTTCGTGGAAAAGTAAGAAGCAGGATGTTGTGGCTAGGTCAAGTGCAGAAACTGAATATCGGGCAATGGCCCTGGTGACATGTGAACTAGTCTGGTTAAAGCAACTAGTCCAAGAATTGAAATTTACAGATGTGGTACAAATGAAGTTACTGTGTGATAATCAGGCAGCTCTTCACATAGCTTCCAATCCAGTATTTCATGAGAGAACTAAACATATAGAAATTGATTGTCATTTTATTCGTGAAAAAATTATGTCTAGTTGTATAACCACTAGCCATATTTGTTCAACTGAACAACTAGCAAATATTCTCACTAAATCTCTTAGAGGTTCTCGTATCGATTTTATTTGTAACAAACTTGGTGCATATGATTTATATGCTCCAGTTTGAGGGGGAGTATTGAGTTGTATACTTGATAGTTTAGGATATGATCAAAATAGGAAAGTAGAATTCAAGTAGGATACAATTAGGAAAGTGTACAAGTGTATATATTTGTATCTCTTATCAACAAATGCAACACACAGAAATTCATTCAATAAACTTCACAATAACATTGTAAGAATGCACTGTCATGCAACATTTTGCACTGCACTGGACAACACATGATTTGATGCAGTAACGTAAAGCTTCTAGATGGAGTTATAGTATTGCTACATATTCTTAACGCCATTAGCAATGTAGTTTGTCATTCCATCCAAACTCTGCATATAGCCCCTCTCTCTGTCATTTTCTACAAATGCATTCCGATTCTTCAGGCCCGGATGTTAAAAAAACATGTCATTGTCAGAGCTGGTCCAGCCAGGTGAAATCATTATAGAATTTTTCTTTAATGATTTATACAAAATGCACATAACAGGTTAAACCAAGGTTGCATTCAGCTTAATTATTTTCTCCACACCAAAAAAAAAAAAAAAAAAAACCTGAAAATTTGAAGATTGTTTTCTTGGGGAAGATATATGATGTGATCCAGCAAGGACAAGCTACGAGTCAAGCTTTGACAGACGCTTTACATCTTCCAAAAAGGCCAATTACGAGAGCAAGGGCAAAACGGTTCAAGGAAGCTTTGGATGGATTTAGGCATGCATTGTTGACCAAGTCATTGATGAAGGCTGGTCAAACTATTTTGGACTCAAAGGAATGTGAATAACCAGCCTTCATCAACCTTATTCAAGCTCAAGAATTGGGTTCACAAGCTAGAATTCATACAGGCACCGCAGCGCCATGAGAAGGTACCACAAAATCAACATGCAACGCAAGAAACGTTCATTCCAGAACGTGCATGCCACAGTGAGAAAGACTCCCGCCACAACACGATGCTAAAGGCCTGGGGAAAACACTTAGATATTATGTTTTTCTTTTCTTGGTTAGCAAGACTTTGCATGTAAAAAGGAGTACTTACCCTATAAGGAATTCCAAGATATAGATAGCCTCTAAACTCCATTGAACAAACATGTTTTTATGATTATTATTTCAGATTGAATTTTCATTCATCAAATTGAAAGTGTGTTTTCTTTGTTCTTAATTGAACCAAAAAACACAAAACTCCGCAAGACCTAATCAAGCTTGTAATTTTAACCAGGATTGGGGTTTTATAGACTTAGTTTCTATAAGGTTTTAATATGATAAATCTAGGGTTCAAGATTTGTAGACTTAACTTCTATAAGATTTTAATTTGGATGACTAAAAACCTATTCTAGCATTCTTGGGGAAATCAATTTGATTTGGGATTGACAGTCTTTGAGACTGCAGTTCTGCATCAATTGGTATCAGAGAGCCAGGCTTTTTTTTTTTTTAATTATCCTTTATATTTTCTTTTTCGATTTTTGTTTGTTAAAAAAAAAAAAAAAAAAAAAATCCAAAATTGTTTGATCTTCTTTTTGTTCTTGTTTGTTGCAATTTCTTTGTTCATTGCTTTTGAATATCAATTCTAGTCAATTGATTATTGGTCATTATCCTTCAAATTATCCTTTGTTTTTCAAATCCTAGAAATTTGAAATTCATTATCTGAAAATTTCATTCTAGCCACAATTTATAATATGTTGCAATTTATTGTGCGACTACATTGTCTCGTTGCTTGATTTTGATTGAAGCTTATTATCATTGAGTTACTTGTTGCACTGTGAGACATTAGAAAAGCAAGAGAAAAAAAATGCATACAACAAGTTTAGATGGACTTATCAAAAAAAAAAAAAAAGTAGTTTAGATGGAAAAAGAAAGGCTGAAATGGTAAGACGAATTCATGACTAGGTTCAACTACAGATTGAAAAGAAAATTAGGCCCTATACATCCCAAGCCAATAAAGGGCGTAAACAAATTACTTTTGAACCTAACAATTGGGTATCAGTGCATATGAAGAAGGAAAGGTTCTCAGCTCAAAGAAAGTCAAAATTACAACCAAGTGGTGATGGCTCACTCTGTCACGTATCACAAGAAAAAGAAGAAAATTAGTGCTAACAAGCTTGCAAAGAAGAATGAGACCAATGAATAAAAGTGGGGACCATTACCCTATTCACAATATCAACTACAATTTGTTATATGTACAACCAGCTATGTAGTGGTTACATAAAAAAAACAACTCTATATATACATAAATGTAATGGTGAATAGGTTATGAATGAAATATACAGAATTCTTTAGATTTCTTCTCCCTCCTCCTCTCTTCTATCTCTCTCTTTCTGTCCTTCTTCTATTCTTCTCTTCTTTCAACTTGTCTCTGTACTTTTTTGATCTTTTAAGCTTCCTAGTCATTCCTCTAAGACAGTCCCCTGACTTCACAAAACAAAAACATGACACATTCCAAGTTTTAAGGGTCAACAACAATGCATACAAATTAGATCTTCCAAGTGAGCAGAACATTTTTGCTACTTTTAACATTGTTGACTTATCACCCTCTCATGCAGGTGTAGATTTGAGGTTGAATCCCTTTGAAAAGGAAGGCGATGATGTGATCCAACAGGGACAAGCTCTGAGTCAAGCTTTGAAAGACCCTTTACATCACCCACAAGGGCCAATTACAAGAGCAAGGGCAAAACAAATCAAGGAAGCTTTGAATGGATTTGTGCGTGCTTTGTTGACTGAGTCATTGATGAAGGCTTCATCAACCTTATTCAAGCTTAGGATGACTTGAGTTCATAAGGAGTCAAGTTCATGTTGCACGAAGTTGATTAGGTTAGCAAGGTAGAATTCAAGTAGGCATCACAGCATTGCAATGCCAACTCGCAATGCAAGCAGCCTTCATTCCAAAACATGTGCGCCATAGCAAAAGAGACTCCTACTATTGCGCGACGCCAAAGGCCCAAGGAAAACACTTAGATTTTATGCCTTTTTTTTCTTAGCTAGGAGAGACTTTGTATGTAAAAAGGAGTTTTTACCCTACAAGGAATTCCAACATATAAATAGCCTCTAAACTCAATTGAACAAACGTGATTGAATTTTCATTCATTAAATTAAGGGTGTGTTCTATTTGTTCTTGATTGAACCAACAAACATAAAACTCTACAAGACTTAATTAAGCTTGTAGTTTTAACTAAGGTTGGGGTTCTATAGACTTAATTTCTATAGAGTTTTAATCTAATAAATCTAGGGTTGGGGTTTTATAGACTTAGTTTTCATTAGGTTTTAATTCGGTTGACTAAAAACATGTTCTAGCTTTCTTGGGGAAATCGATTTGATTTGGGGTGTCTTCAAAACTACGGTTCCGCATCAATATATGTGATCAATAAAATTGAATATCAAGAAAAATAAGGTAGGCGATTAGCTTTGCACATTTTGTCACCAAGAAGATTAGAAAGTTTTAAATCATGAAAAAGTTCTCTTTCTAAGAAAGATTTTTGGACATGGTATCATCATTTGCTACAAAACTCTTATTCCTTTAGAAGAAATGCTTTTTGCACATTGTCATCTACACATATAATCCATATGTTCTAGGAGTGACATCTACAAAATATCATAAAACAAGGTAGATTAATACCCAATAAGCAATGAAAAGCTTACCATTATAACAGCTGCCAAGCCTACAGCAAAAGCTATCACCCCTGGAAAAATACCGTTAGGTACATATGGTAGAAATGTGGACCACATCACCTGTAGTCATATTCATACATAAAAGGTCATGGAGGATAAACATATTGCAAAACACTTTCTTAATCACCATGTGAGTGGGGCATAGTTACAGTTTAAGAGGGGCACAGAGTTTACCTGCGGAAGGACAGTTATTCCTCCCACAGTGATAAAATCTTCCCAGAATCGCCAGACTTCAGCATTCAGCATACTGAAGTAATTAAGGAAGTTTAAAACAAGACCACTGGCCACAACAACCGAAGTAATCACAAAGTGTGGCAGAGGCATTGCTTCTCCAATTGCAAGCTGCGCAATGACCACATATATTGAAAGAACTCCCAATGTTTGGACCACAATAGCCTCTTTCTCCCTTTTCTTTGCAAAATAAGAAAGAAGCGAAAGATTCCCAAGCAAACCAGTAAGCATGCTCTGCATTCACAACATTCACTTCCTTAAGTTTCAATGATGAAAGCTCCATATCAGCAAACTAGAGATCAAGGAACAGGGAAGAATTCAACTATCAAATTGTAATTTTTTTCTTTTCATATAGTAAAACTTCAGATCTCTAATAAATCATTTAATAAATTATTTCATCTTTTTAAATGCTTAAGCTTGTAGAGTTACACCAATAAATTCAATGAACTCCAAATCAACTATCTGCAAGAAATTAAGTGCTTGCGATAAAATTCTTCGCACAGAAAATGCTTAGAAAATCTCCAAAACAACTTTTCACCGAATTCCAATTGAAGACGACGAAAGAATACCAAATGGAAACAAAGACAACCTGCATTCGTGTCATCTAAGGCATTTTCATGTAGAACCACCCACTTTAAAAACAAGCACTTAAAATCAATCGTAAAAAAAGATAAGGAAATTGATGCCATCTCGTTACCAGCCATGGCACGGCTAAAAGGGCAGTTTTGTTTCCTGCTAAAAGATTATGAGCATTAAGGATTATCTGAGGCATTTGGAGCACCGTAAATGGGATGTTCGCCGCTCCAGAGAACTTGGCTGTCCACGAATTCCATTCCTCAAAGCTCTCATTGCTACTAAAATTCGCCGACCCCTTCAATAATATTCCAACAAAAATTAGAATCACAAGCAACAAAAAAAAATTCATTTTATATCAAGAATATTATCATTTGTTTCCGTGTAGGCTAAGCCAAAATCGACATTTTCAGTCCAAGTTTAAAATGCCAACCGCCAAAACCAACATTAACTATAAAGTTGTTGAATTAACCAAACCTGGTGAACAGGATGAGGGACGTCGGAGTCAATAGCAGCAGGGGGAGGCAGACGGCGATGACTAGAAACGACAGTGTAGTGGCTTATAAGCAACACATTCTTCAGATTTTTAAGAGGCTTGAAAGACAAAGACTCTGATTGTTGAGGAAATGAAGGAGACTTTGTCGGGTGTCCAAAGCGATGTGCAGGTGGTGATCTAGTAGTTGAAGGAGCAAATAAAGACTTAATAGCCATTGAACGTTAGCAGAAAAAAAAAAAGGAGAATGAAAATGAGTGAAGAAGACGAAGAAATGTGGACAGAGGAAGATCGGGCAATCTTTCAGTTTGCGCAATTAAAGGGGACCACGTGGAGGGAAGTGCGGGTGAAGGTATCTGTCTTGGGATTTCAACATTAGGATATGAACGTCTTGTTCCCACCCATACGTTGAGGTGGGATAGATAAATTCTTTCCCATTAACTTTTAAAGTTTAAAATTTCACTTTTTAATCAAATTTAAAATTAAATATAATAATAAATAATAATAATTTAAAAGTATTTTAATTTTTTTTAAAATTTAAATAAAATAATAAAATAAATTTTATATAAATAAAATATTTTAAAAATATATTTTAAAAATTTAAAATTTAATAAAAATTACTCTAAACCCTAAACCACTGCTGTTATCATCGGTGGTGGCTAATGATAACAGAACCAGGTGAACGTCTCCAACCATTTGATTCTATGAGAAGCCAGATTTAACCACTAAAAATGATCGAAAATAGTCGGTATTGGTCTCAACGGTCATTTCTGATCATTTTTTTTAGTGGAGCCTCCCCTAAAACTAAGTGGTCGAAGACGGTCATCTGGTTCCGTTATCAATAGCCATTACCATCGGCATCGACGACGACGACTACTTTAATTTTAAATAAGATTATAATAATATTAAAAAATAATAAAAATTAGAACCTATTGCTCAAACGCTTAGACAGTGGTGGAATTGAGATCGTGTCCTGTTGATTGATAAGTTGAGGGAGTGGTGAACCCTTTAGTCGTGACAGGTGGACGACAACTTATCGCAGGCACAGCTAACTCGACCGATGATGGCTCCATGACCGAAGGGAACTAGGGTATGGGGTTTGCTTAACACTTTCAGTTTTTGTCAAAATTGGTGCTAATTTTGTTCGGATTAGGATACTAAGGCTAAGGTACGTCCCTTATTCTATTCCTTACGGAATAGCGGGACGAGATAGGATAGAAGCGGACGTTACCCCCCTAACCCCCTTAGGGGGAATAGGAAGAGGTACGTCCCTTATTTTATTCCTTACGGAATAGCGGGACAATGGATAGAGTGAGGTATGGCCCTGATTCGATTCCATAAGGAATCGTGGGCCAGCACTCTTTTGAATTCGGAATGAGAGGAGGATTACCCCCTCTCCCCGAGCCCCTCTCCTCTATTAAGGACGTTACCCCCCTAACCCCCTCGGGGGGAACAAGAAAGATATAGAGTTTGGCTCGTTCAGTCATATTGACTAAACGACCCAATACAGGTAAGGCAAGGAGGTTTAGTTATAAACCGACTAGTTATGTTGGTTGGACTACGAGGAGGTTTGGTTAGAAACCGACGAGTAAGAAGTTATGTAATTGAAAAATAGTTCCACCACTGTTAACAATAGTCACAGTAATTGTAATTAAGTGATTGAAAATAGTTATCTGTTTCGATTTATGACTAAATCTGTTTGTCTCGATGATAGAGACAGTCAAATTTGGTCGTAAAAAATCTAACAAATGTGATCAGATCAAAGATAGCTAGAAACAACTGATGTGGTTGAAATCAATTATTTTTTAACCATTGTCAATAGCAAATGTGGTCAAGTCTAGTCACCAATTAAAACAGGTGATCATTTCCAACCACCTAATTATGTTTACCATTTTTATTTTTATTTTTTAAGATTTTTTTATAAAATATTTAAAATAATTATTATATTAAAAATATTTTATATTAAAATTTATTTTAATGTTAACTTATTTATTTTTTTAATAAAGAGTGTTTTAATTATTTTATTAAAAGTATTAATAAAATTAGAAAAAAAATTGATTTAGGGGGAAGTATTTAATATTTTAAAAGATTTTGAATAAAACTTTTAATAACCTTAGGTGAGAATAAGTCATGTGGCTGATTTAGGGGGAAGTATTTAATAATTTAAAAGTTTTTGAATAAAACTTTTAATAACCTTAGGTGAGAATAAGTCATGTGGCTTTTGTGTTGCTACAATTAACTGGAAACAGTATTGCGCCAATGGACCGGGATCTTGCTTAAAGCTTATTAAATATGAGTACTGCCAACTCGGGATTGGTTCAGTTAATCCATTTTGTGATTAAAGGTTGTCCCGCCAATTTTTGTTATCTTTATTTTTTAAATTATTATGAATATAAATATTATATATATACATATATGAAAAATTAATTAAAATATCAAAATCCTGGGTATTTAAATAAAATTAATCAATTTTTAATAATTAATACATTACATTTTTAAGAATGAATATATATATATATATATATATATATATATATATATATAAGTCTTAAATTCATTTTCAATATTTAAAATCCAATATATTCATGTCATGCATTGACTGAAGTTGATGTACTCAATTTTTGAGACTAGCTTAGCAATTTCACTCAATTTACAATGAAAATGGAAAAGAAAATTAACATATCATTTCTTATACATTTAATAATATATAATATTAAGATTCAATTATTTTGAAGTAGGGTTTTAGAGTTCAATTTTATTAGTTGAATCTTTTGTGTGAAATAATTTGAATCCATCATATAGGTCCACGTGTTGGGGGTTTTGGTTATTTTTTTATCATGTGTGTTTAATTTGATATGTGCAACATGGGTTATATGAGGGTTTTTGCTAATTCACAATATAGGGGGTTGATTTTTCATTTTGTCCATAATTGATATTTTTTAGTTTAGGGTGTTTTGACTTGTATTTTTTTAAATTTTTTATATGTTTTCTCAATAAAATATGTAACATCCATATATTATAAAAATTAACCTATTTATATTTAGTTGTGTAGAATGTTGTTGTTGGACATAAACAAAAGCACAAAGAATATTCTACAAATTGAGATTTTCAGCAAAGTGACACTTTAAAGTGTAATCATATAGGGCCATCGAGATGTGATGCTCATTATTTGAGCAATGTAGACCAATGAAAAGAAAGAACTTTCCAAAATAACATGTTTTAGAAAGTTTGTTGGATTACAAAAGTTACAATTTAGTGGGCTGTTAACACACTCCCTTAAAATTTTAGTGAAGAGTTATGCTTTAAAGAATTTCAACCCATATGAGTTTGCCCTTTTAACCAAAGTTCACTTTAGTTATCATACAAAGATAATGCATTGTCTTCCCTTTTGAGATTAATAGAGGATTAAAAGTACATACATTGTCAATGAGAGCTTTATAGTGTACGACAACATCATAAGAGTGTTCGAGAGGAGGCCATGAGGGTAGGATGACATTGATCTTGTGAAGATAACAACCCTTCATTGTCTTTGTAAAGGGTTTATTGGGGGTTTGATAATAAGAAGGTGACTAGAAATGATATGCTTCTATTGGTAAATAACTTAGATGGATTTAATGCCAACCTATAGGTATGGAAAATGACATACAGATCCATATAATATTGTATCAATTTGACTATGCATGGAGTCAAATTCAATCAAGAGGAAGTTTAATGGGGGTTATGTTAGCTTTTCAAGTAAGGATGTCATTTATTTTGTTAATAAATAATTGTTTAATATTAAATATGCCAATAATTTGTGAATAATACTTTTTAAGTTGTTATTGTAGTATAAGACACATGAGATACTCAACAAATTAAAGAATTGGGCAAATTTAATGTCACTTTTAGTGATATCACGAATGTTGAAATGGCGTATAAGAGACATCCCAAGTATTGATGATAAGAGAACTATTTTTTATGAAGACTTTGTAAGTAAATTTGCAATATTAATTGTTATTTATTCTAAGTTAATTTAGTTTTTTATATGAAAGAGTTAAGCAAATAATTACAATGAATAAAATAATGTTAATTTCTCATTATTAATATCTTCATTAGAGAAAGGTAAATCATAGTATCAAGACATCGCATACAGTATGGACATGATGAATGCCCATATGACTACCTTGCCTTTCACTAATTCTATTGATATGGATATTTCACCCATTACCATACAACTTACCACCCATACATGTAGAGTGTTGATATAAAACAAAAGGTGTTACATATATAATAAAAGAAGATTTCATGACGAACCTATGATCATCCCACACCCATTTCGAATTCTTCTTTAGTAGATCCGTAAGCGGGGCAGCCTTCTTCGAATAATCTCGAATGAATCGTCTGTAATAGTTTGCCAACCCAAGGAATGACCTTAATTCGGTCACAATAATAGGAATAGGCCATTCGAAAATGACTTGAACCTTACGATCATCCATCTGAATTTTTCCCCTACTGATTCTATGTCCCAAGAACAAAATTTTCTTAGCATAAAACACACATTTTTCAGGCTTTATATACAGAGAACAGTTCCTCAAACGTTTTGTTATCTTGTCCAAATGGATTACATGATCAACAAATGTTTCACTGTAAATTACAATATCATCCAAATAGACAATACAAAAGTAGTCTAGAAATTCATAGAGTACATCATTCATGAGAGTACAAAATATTGCAAGAGCATTCTTAAAACCAAAAGGCATCACCTAGAATTTGAATGAACCATATCGAGTCATCATAGCCGTCTTCGGTTCATCCCTTTCAACAATCTGAACTTGCCAATAAACCAGAATACAAATCCAGCTTTGTAAAATATGAAGCCTTAGCCAACCGATCAAACAAATTAGCAACATTAGGGACAGGGTATTTATTTTTTATTATAATCTTGTTCAGTGCCCGATAATCCACGCAAAGTCGAAGATTACCATCCTGCTTCTTTTGGAACAAAACAGGGGCACCAAATGGAGCCTTCGAAGGCTATAGGAACCTAACATCTAGCAGCTCATCCAACTGTTTTCGCAACTCAACCAATTCCAAGGGAGATATGCGATAAGGAGCAAACGCAGGGGGTTTTTTCCTTGGAATTAACTCAAATTTGTGTCAATGGGCCTATGTGGAGGAAGTTTCTTAGGTAATTCTGAAGGCATCATATCTGTATATTTTTCCAACACTGCAGTGATTTCATTGGGAACCTTGATCATTGAATCTGCCTCAATTTCCACCAAGGCAGCAAGCAAAGTCACCTCACCCCGTTTGAGCTCTGTCTTGACTTGCTTAGCTAACTGTAACATTAGCTTATCCCAAAATTGCCTTCTCATTTCTGCCTTTACGAAATAAGTATCATTCCCATTGGTTACTAACATACCCCTCATATATGAAATAACCATAGCTTATGCAGTAACAAAGAATTCAATTCCCAGTATCAATTTGAAATCATCTAAAGGAACAACCATGAAATTACAATCCTACTCCCACTCACCAATTTTGAGTTTAGTCATAGTAGTACCTTGCATAGGTTGAGCACTCGAATTCATAGCCTTGATTTGACTTGTGCTTTTGCTAATCGACAACCCGAGAGCATCCACAATACTTTTAGCCATAACATTATTAGTAGCATCAGAGTCCAACATAGCACATACCTAATGCTCGTTTATTCCCACCTTAACATACATTAGTCCCTTGCAAGCTTTCTGCCTATCACTTGTTAAGGCATTTAATAGTTTGATAGGATTCAGTCTAGAATTGGCAACAATTTCAGTCCCCTCATGTGATTCGTCTTGTGTGATTAAGGCAGCCAATTTCTCACGTTTCAGACAATTTCACGTAGCATGTGGACCTTTGCACAAAAAAATCCAGAAGTGAACTTGTTTTAGGGTGGATCCTGTCCTCTATTTGAGCTTTCTCGCTTAGCCTTTTTGTTGTCCTCTTAGCCTTTTCTGTTTATAGCCTTTCAAATTCTTTTCCATTCCTTTTTGCCCTTTTTCTTGTTTTAATTGGTAGAAGAATGAGCCAATTGATAGTCCACTAAACTATACGCTGTAGCTATAGCCATAGGTAAATCCTTGACATTTTGCCTTTGAAGCTCTGTTTAAGCCCAAGGCTGTAATCCAGCAAAGAAATTAAATAGTTTGTCATCCTCTACTATATTTTTAATATCAAGCATCAAGGATGAGAATTCCTTGACATAATCCCGTATCGAAGTTGTATGTTTTAGCTTCCTAAGGGCTTCCCAGGCCAACCACGTGGCATTAAGTGGTAAGAATTGTATAGGACCCGCCGCCACGAGTACCCCTACTGTTAAATAATACTAGGGAGCTTTTATTAATAATCTGAAAACTCCGGTACCCGCGATGGGAATCCTACGAAAATAAATAAAACTGTTTCTGCTATACATTCTGAATACACATGCGAAAGCTGAACTGAAATACATAAATTGAAATATACATGAGCTGTTCTGTACAATGGGCCCAATGGCCTTTATCATATATATAAGCTGTTTCTGTACATCTGGTTACATAAACATTTACAAAACGACCACACAGGTCCAAAACTGATATATACATACTGAAATCGTGGTGTGGGCCCTCTCCCGCAAGCCTCGAACCACTCACTCCTCGGGGACAGCACGAACACCTGAAAAGGATGGAAGAAGGAGGGGGATGAGTGATAAAGATCACCCAGTAAGCGCTCCTTACTTCCCTCAAAACCCAAACAATCACAAACAATCACAAACATACATGGCCTCAACCCTATTCATACATCTATGCGCTTGTTGGAATCTGAAACTGCTTTACTGATTATTATTCATTCACTGATATCATTATTATTCATGTCATGATGTGTATGTTATGCCATGCTACTGAAAATACTGTGGATGCATACATCTGAATAATTGAATATCTGAATGTACCCGAAGGTACCTGCTGTGCTGATCAGACTTGGTGAACATAAGGATTCGGCATCCTAGCCATGTGGGCTGAACAGTCTAGCTACTGGCTATAAAGCTGAATAATAACTGCTGGACGATCTGACTGGTGTCAGAAGGCTGAAACTGAAATGCTGCTAAACATTTTGACTGGTGTCAGAAAGCTGAATCCCACAGATGCCCCCTCGAGTTCACCCTATACTCTTACCCGTACATCGGGTTTTGAAAGCTGAATACTACTGAATTTGGATCCCTCGATCCTTTCTGAAGCTACATGTCATGCTATGATATGCAGCTTTATTAACTGAATTCATGCTCATTTGAAGCTTATCTGAAGCATTTTAATCATTAAGTGAATTTCTCATGCTTTATTATCATTTTTCTTTTCTTTTTCTGAAAATCCACTGATGCACGAGTGTGTGGGGCAAAGCACACGGGCGTGCATGCCTCACACACGGGCGTGCATGGCTAAGGCACACGGGCGTGTGCCTGGATGCACAGGACCGTGTATCGGTCGTGCGTCCAACTATGCAAGCTACTGGAATTTTTTCTGGAATTTTTTCTGGAATTTCACTAAAAGCTTACACACGGGCGTGTTCCTTAGGACACATGGGCGTGTGTGTGCGTTTCTTGCCTATGCAGACAGCGTGCACACAGGCGTGTGCCTGGAAAAAAAAAGGCACACGGTCGTGCATCTTGTTCTTCAATAAAAGCACCACCTGGAAATCACACAATTCATCAACCAAATCAACATCAATTTCAAATTCACTTCAAACATATGTTCCCAGCACCTCAATAAGCATATATAAGAACTCAAACTTAACATGCATCCAATACAGTTCAATCCACCATTAAAGCTTCTTCTTTCTCTCACTAGAACACACACATAAGCACATGCATGGTTCAAGGGTGGAAATCTATCAACCAATTCAACATGCAATAACATATAAACATTCCCAACATTCATCAACATGCAAAGAACTCATCTATGGCATCAAAATTCACAAAGCAAGTCGGGAAACACAAGGAGAAGTAAGCGAGCACTTACCTCGCGCCATTACCTCTGAAAGCTATTCTTTCGAACTATTCTCTTGGTTCTCTCGTCGGATTGGGAGCAACCGCTGGCTGGATTTCCTCTCTAAGGTTGGGAGGAACTGAAATGAAGAGAGAAACTTTGGCTAAAATGAAAGTGGGTGAGAAAAATGTCTACTTTCTCTCGGTTCACTATTTATACTAAGCCATGCACGGGCGTGCACAAGGGAAAATGGACTTAATCTATTTCCCGCTCACTCACTTGATCGAATCCTTCCGAAAGGATTTACACGAAAGCCACACAAGCTCTGGAAACTTACTAACTCACCTCTGAACTTTACTGGACTCCCAATCTATGTCTGGATTTCGTTTCTAACCCCAAAACTCTTTCCCTAAGGGCATTTCTAGCCTGGGATGCTACAAATTGATCATTTAATTCTTTTTTCAAAGCATCCCATGTTTCAATTCGAGGCCTCCCAACACTTGTATCATCATCAATTCAGGTTTGTTACCATAACTTAGCATCACCCATAAGGTACATGCTTGTGATCATAACCTGGTCCTCTTCCAACACCTTAGCAATACAAAAGTATTGTTCTATATCTCACAAAAAGTTTTCTAATTCTTTTGTATTTCAAGCACCCATGAATTGTTTAGGTTCTGGAACTTTATGTTTCGAAGAACCAGAGGAGGTTTCACTAACCAAACCCGCACCAATCGACACCCTTTTAAACAAAATCATGTCTTCAAGTTTGGAAAATTGATCCACAAGATTGGAAAATTGGTCTTCCATTCGGTTTGCCAAGTTGAGGATTTGCTTTACCATCTCATTGCATCGTTCTAGCAAATCCTTCTCTGTATTTGAAATGCTTTGTTTTAGCTCTGAAATATGTTGAGCATGAAGGGAAGCTTGCTCTACCAGTGAAGTAGTTTCAGGGGCTAAAACACCTACCAAGTCCTCAAGAATGCTAACTCTTTCCGACAATATCACTATCTTTCGAGCTTTGATACCACTCTGTCATAGGGTCAATTTCATGCCATAAATTTTTTTTGAAATAGGGTCCTGTGGTGGTGCTAAGTCTACCAAAACCTAGCCAGCCAATATCCGAAATCAAGCAACAGGGGAAATCACAATAATTGAATCAAGCACACAACAAGTTATGGGAGATTTGTCCTAACCTTTTTATTATTGAAAAAGGATAAAACGGGTCTGCATGAAGAGCTTACATAATTTGCATTTACACTCATTGTTTATCACTCTCCCTTTCCCAACCCACAAAGTAAGAATGCACTCCCTGCCCTGTTTTACAGAATTCTTTCAAACTCTTCTGCAACCTAAGAACAATTTTGCTAACTCTTAATTGCCTAACTATACAAGTCAGCAGCTTAAATATATTGGATACAAGTTAGTCATGGGTAGAGTTAATTTGTTACCACTTGGTACATAAGTCCAGCTTTCACAGTCTTAAGTGGTCTTCATACAAAGCAGCCACATAACTTGTCCAACATGCAAAGGTTTTAACCCAAGCTTCAGCCTTCAAATGGGTTTGGGCCGCCTCTAAATTATCAAGCCCGCAAATGCAGGTTGCAACATAATAATTAGCCCACCTAGAAGAAAGCTTTCCTACACACTTGAGCCTGCTTACAAGTTGGGTCTAGTAAAGAGCCCATGTCCATGCGTTCACTGAATTTGCACTATAAGACCTGTCCACCCACTAACATGCTTAGATCCACTTGCTCAAATGTTGCTTTTGTTGATGCCCAACCCATCAACATTTTAATGCCAACCCACAACACAATTGAGTTTGAAGAGTGTATATGAACCAACAAAATTTTGCCTATGTCTCCTGACTCGACATAGCTCTTTCAAAGGCTCATGTTTTAGAAAACCCGTATATGAGAGCCTCTTCGAATATTTTTTGTCTAACACTTATTCACAAACTTCGTGTGGGGCTAATAGTTTTCATTTCCCATCTCATGGAAAACCCTTTTTGCTTCGCCTAGCCCTATCCCCCTCTAGGGGTATATTAGTGATAGGTTCTATAGGAATTAGACGCTCCTATTTGGCTAAATACCTAGCGACAAGCTCCTATGTTCCTTTCATTACAATATTTTTGAACAAGTTCCTAAGTAACAAGCCTAAAGGTTTTCTTATTGATGATACTATACTTGATTATGATCTAGTTTATAGCTTTAGTATCAATACACATTTTATAAATCCAATCTGTTTTTGGCATAAGAAGAGTTGATATCAAACATGGAGTCATGCTTTCCTTTACAAATCCTATGGCAATTAATTCTTTAGCTCCTTAGATTCTTGAGGATTACATCTACATATGGGTCTATTTGGTATAGGCACACTAAGCTCTAAATCAATTTTATACTCAGTCCTTCTCAATTGTGGTAACCCATTTGCTAGCTTATTAGGGAAGATATCAAGAAATTGATCTACCAAAAAGTGAAGGTAAGGGTAGATGGTTGTTTTATAAGGTTCCGTATTTTTTTTGGCAACCAACAAGGCAATAATAGGTTTATACTATTAGAAGACTTTATCTAATTGGCTAGCATTGATGAAAAGGCTTTTGTTAGGCGTATTTGCCTTAGATGGTGTTTGAGGCAGTATTTGGCTAATTGAGAGTAAGTTAGGGGTTATGGATTTCTTATTGAATTTGACAAAATATGTATTCAATCTTTCATTATGCATCATCTCCCAATCGTATTGCCAAGGTTTCCCAAGTAACAAATTACATGCATTTATAGGAATAACATCATGAATTGCCTTATCCATTTATAGAAAAGGGAACTATAACTTATTTGGTAACTTGTAAGATGTCTCTATTATTTAATCATTGAAGCTTATTAGGTCTATCATGATCAAGGACTAGTAAAATTAAATTTTCCAAAAGCATGGTGAAAGCAACATTGGTGTAACTTTAACTATTGATAATCATCAAACAAATCTTCCTCTTTATAGTACACCTTATTTGGAATAAGTTCTCTTTTTATTCATCTTTGGAATTAATTGAGCATGCAATAATTTTTGAAGAATCAATAACTCCCTATGGTTAAGTTTGACTAATTCTCCCTTACTTTAAACATTAAGGTCTTCCTTGATTTCTTTATCTTGAAAAGTCTACTCTATATTTGGAATCTCTATTAAAGTCATGGCTCCACTATTAGGACAATTGACTTGGAAATGTCCATAGCCATGGCCCTTGAAACACTTATTGTTCCTAGGTGCATTTCTACTAGTAATATCTTGTACTTTACACTTCTCTTTGCCAAGCCCAATAATTTTCGATTTACCAAAACTTTAGGTGGAATGTAAGGTTCGGTGTAGGATGAGGACCCTTTTTGATAACTACTTTCCTTAAACACTTTCTTAGGGGTGGTGATATAGACACATAGCCTTGAAGACTTTTAAATATACTCAAATTAAATAATACCTCAGAAAAGCTGGAAAGGTTTGTTTGGCTTGGTTCGACTGAATTACAATCCTATGGGAAAAACACTTATAGAAACTAAATCCTAGATCTGTGAAATTATAACTCTATAAAACCTAAGTTTATAGATACTTAATCCTAGTTGAAACCACAAACTTGACTAGTTCTTGTAATATTTGGTATTATTTGTTTCAATTCAAGAACAAAAGAAAACTTGCAATCTCTTAATTTGAATAAAAACTTTCTCAAAGTTTATTAATGCCAAAACTCCTATCACTCAAAAAAATTTTTGCAATGATGCCAAAGACACTTATTACTCTCGAGGTTCTCTAGATATTGCTAAACCTAAGGAGTCCAACAATGATAGATTTTAGATGATATAAAGATATGTTTCTATCTAAAACATATACCAAGACATTGTAAAAAATATTATTGGGAAGAAAAAATTATAAATGGACTACCAAAACTATTCAGTCGAACAATAAAAAATTAGTTGAACAAATTATATGCAAGAAATATACCGCATGAGCAATTAACAAATGGAAAGCTTATAAACCACAAAAACAATGAAGTTTTAATAATATGTACTAATTTTAAATTAAAAGCAAAACAAAAAAATGAAGTCAAATAAAAAAGAACAAAATTAAGTGGATTCTCTAGTCAATACAGATATGAAAAATAACTTCACTCTCAGCACAATATAAAAAAAATATAAAAAACAAAAATATTCAAGAACACATTATAAGAAGAAACCACATAGAACTTACAAAGAAACCATCAAACCCTGCAAAAAAATTTAAATCCTCAAAGAAAATGCAACAAACGAATATTACTTGTTATAAATGTAAAAAAGATGAACACTATGCTTCTAGATGCCCATTAACAAATAAGATTAAAGAATTAAAAATAGAATAAGAGATAAAAGGTCAATTATTAAATCTTATTCATTCTGATACTCACTAAATAATTAGCTCAGATGAAGGTATGATATACCAAATACAAGAAAATACAGACTATTCAAATGATACCTCTCAAGGATTTATAATGCCTCAATCTAGAAGCAATTATAGATGTATTATCCTTGTTTTTGTGTATTAAAATCCATAAATATGATATCAAGATCAAATACCAAAGAATTTCTATTTGAAATTGTAGACAAAATACAAGACGAAGAAATCAGAAAAGAATACTTATTAAAATTAAAAGAATTGGTTCTAAATAACGAAAAATATAACCAAGTAAATCAATATAAATTAAAAGATATATTTAAAAGATTGAAAAATCAATTCCAATAGCAATCAAAGATATTAAAAAAAAAAAAAGTAAACCTATTAAACTTATTAAAGAATCAAGTAAATGAATTATAGAAAGAAAATGCTAAAAATCAAGACTAATTCATTATCTTTAAAAATAGAAAATAAAATCAAGAAATCCATAATAAACCCTCCTCATCCATACCTAATGATGAGATCTTTATAAACACTCTATCGAGGGTACCAATCCAAAAATGGCATGTTTACATTAGACTAAATATTAACAATGAACTTGAAATAATAGTGCTTGCTTTTATTGATTTGGGAGCATATTTGAATTGTATTTGAGAAGGATTGATTCTAACAAATATTATGAAAAAAAAAAAAGAGAAAAATTACAAGGGGTTAATGGACAACAATTAAATATGAAATACAAATAATCAAATGCTCATGTCTATATAGATTCATTTTGTATCAAAAATAAATTTATACTAGCAAAAGATCTAGATCAAGAAATAATCTAGGAACCCCTTTTATAACTTAAGTATATTCCTTCATGGTAAACCATGAAAGAGTAATGACCAATATATTAGGCCAAAATGTACTTATAAATTTCGTTAAGCCTCCCTTACTAAAAGATGTAAATCAATTAAAAGACTTTTCTATATTTAAAATTAACAATATTATAATAAAAAATAGCAAAATAAAATTCTTAAAGGAAGAATTAAAGCAAGAAAGAGTTATAAAACAACTTCAAAATGAAAAAAAATACAAGAAATAATTAAACAAATCGAAATTAAATTTGCTAAAGAATTATGTTCAACACTTCCAAATGCTTTTTAGAATTGAAATGAATGTAAATTATTCCTGTCATATGAAGAAAATTTTAATGAAAAACATATACCTACAAAAGCAAGACCTATTCATATGAATTAAGAACTATTAATACATTGTCAAAAAGAAATACAAGAGTTACTTTCAAAAAATATAATTAATTTAAGTAAATCTCCTTGGAGTTGTTTAGTGTTTTGCTTTAATAATTATATAGAAAAAGAGAGAGAAGTACCAAGATTATCCATTAACTATAAACCTTTAAACAAAGCATTAAAATGGATATGATATCTGATACCCAATAGAACAAACTTATTAGGTCGATTACATTTAGCAACAATATGCTTAAAATTTGATATGAAATCAAGATTTCGGCAATTTCAAATACATGAATTAGATAGATGTAAAATCGTTTTTAACTTACCTTTTGGACAATATGAATGAAATACCCTTTGGATTAAAGAATGCACTACCAGCATAATGAATAATATATTCAACCCTTATATTAATTTTATAATTGTTTATATAAATGATGTTTTAGCATTCTCAAAATCATTAGATCAACATTTTAAGCATATTAAAATATTTGAAAATGTTATTAGAAAAAAATGGATTAGTATTATCAGCTAATAAACTAAAATTATTTTAAATGAAAACTAGATTTTTGGCATATAAAATTCGTAAAGGAACTATTAAGCCTATTAATGAAGCAATCAAGTTTGTAGAAAAATTTCTTGATTCCATTACTAATAAAACCACCCAATTACAAAGATTTTTAGGATGTCTTATTTATGTCATAGATTTCTTTCCCAACCTTAGGAAAATATGTGTACACTTATATCAATGTCTAAGAAAAAATTCTCCACTATGGTTAGAAAATCATACTAAATTAGATCAAATGATTAAATCCATAATCAAGTTCCTACGTTGTTTAAATATTATTAACCCTCAAGTCTTTCTTATTGTCAAAACCAACGCTTTTGACATAGGATATAGTGGCACATTAAAACATAAATTAGAATCTAAGAAATTCCTAGTTAGATTTCATTCTAGAGTTTGGTTAGGAGGTCAAAAAATTACTCTACTATCAACAAGGAAATTTTATCAATTGTTTTGAATGTTCCAAAGTTCCAGGATAATTTGATAAACAAAAAGTTTTTAATAAGAATTGATTCTTTTGCATCAAAATATATTGTACAAAAGATGTTAAAAATCTTGTCTGAAAACCAAATTTTTCCAACCGTAAGTAATCCTATTATGTTTTGATTTTGAAATTGAGCCTATCAGATACAAAGGCAATGCTCTCCTTGACTTCCTTTCTCATGATTATTTTTAAGGAAAAAATGAGTGCAAATAAACAACAAAACTAAAAAACAGTGTCAAAGGCATCATAATCATAACTTTAGATTTATATGGTTTATAAGCTTTTCGTATGTTAACAACTAAGAAAGTTATTAACCATATTTTGCTAATAAAGAGCTTATAAACCACATAAATTAGCAATTATGATTATGATCAATATCATGAAGAACTTATGCAAAGAAATTAATAAACGTATGCAAAATATGGAAAATATTTAGTATGCAATGTAATAGCCCAAGGGTAGAATTATCCTTTTAAGCTCGAAATCAAGGGTAAAAGTGAGATTTTCCTAATAGAAATAGAGTTAAGAGGGTTTAAGAGAAAAATAGTCATTTAAAAGCTTATATGTGGCTTGTACATAAATATTCTTGGAAGAATATTTCATGTATGACATGAATAGAGAGGAAAATGAGATTTCTATGAGACACGCAATTGTGTGCCTAAGGCACACGACTGAGCATTGCATATATTAGTTAATATAAGTTTTATTTTTCAATCTTTGCATAGTTCCTAGGTTTTATCTTCTTTTTCTTCTCCATTTCCTAGTGAACCCTAAAGGTGTTGAGAGACATCCACCAGTAACTGAGTAACAGACTAGAGATTTAGAAACTCTTAGAGAGAGAGAGAGAGAGAGCAAGCTTCTATGGCTAGAAGTAAGTGTTCCCTTACCTCTTTCACTTAGTTTCATGGCATGTCTTTGCTATTTTGAGTTCTTAAGAAATATTATGGCTTATTTGAGGCTCTATTGGCATGCTTGATTGATAAGATGATGCTTTGATTGATGATTATTGAGAGATATGTATATCTAGCATGATTTACTAAGATTGGATGATTTTATAAATGTTATTGTTGAAGCTTTAAGTTGATGATATTAGTTGTTTGAGATTTGATATGTATAGGATGAGAATGATTAGGATTTTTGGGATGGGAGAATACAAAAATTGAGTTGAGCACATGATTGTGTATTTGTAAGTGCACACCCATGTGGCCATATTTATGCATGAGCACGACCTTACATGGTACCCGTGTGCACTTGAAAAAACTAGACACATGCTCGTGTGATCAAGCACATGCCCGTGTGTTCAATTCCAATTTCACATACCTTTGTAAGCAAGACATAAGAGTATTGAATGACAGTTACACGCTCGTGCAAGTGTAGGACATGACCTGGTGCCTTAATGCATGCCCGTATGGCTAGCCAAAGTTTCATAACTTTATTTCAAAACTAGCATGACCAAGAGCATGACTGACACATAATCCTGTGTGCCTTCCCAGAACCCCATGCGCCAAGTAATACATGCTTGTGTAACTTAAGAAATATACACAAATAGTTTCAAAGCATCCTTAAGCCACTTTCAAGCATCCAGAACTCAGTAATAACAAGATAAAACATAGCAGTATAGAGTATGACATGTCATATCAGAGTTTTCATAAATGGATCTGATATGAATTGAAAGGGGTTGTAATGCTCTCAAATTAGATTTTAAAGGCTCACAATTCCACCCTAAAATCTAGCATTGCTCAAACACTAAAACATCCAAATTCATGCAATTTTTCCAACCCCAAATCTAACATATATTCTACTCCAAACAATCACCATTTCAAACTAGCTTCAAGACTTCAATTTCTACCATCAAAACATCACACATTCATCACCAGGAAATGTAGGTAAATGAAGTGCAAATCAACACCAACAATCATAAATTAAAATTTTGCAAGAAACAAACCTCAAGCATAAAAGAATTGTTCCACTAACTTGAGAGTGATCCAAGCATAAAGATTTCTTGCACACAAGCTTAAAGGAAGACTCCACCAACTTGATACAAGAATCACCAACTTGAATCTCCACCACCAACTTCCTTCTTGCAATGAAAATTGGGTAAAGGATTAAACTTAGTTCCCAAGAACACCAAGTTCTAAGAACACAAGGAAGAAAAGCACATAGCTTCGAAGTTTCATTAATTCATCAAAAAGTCCTTACAATGGGTTTGAGTTGCCTTTATATAGGCAAGTTACAACCATGGTTAAAACATACTAACCCTAGTTAACTCAAAATATAATACAAGTTAAATAAAGAAAATATTCAAAGAAAATTACAAAGATATTAAAGTGGCCTAAATACTATTTAAAATGCAAAATTATAAGGTAAATAATTCTAAAATATTATATCTTGCATGCTTGTATTTTCCTCTTCATTAATTTGCCTTGAATTTGAATCTTTGACTTGAGTGTTCGATCTGAATTGATTATTTGAATTCGATTTGAAAAGTTGTTGGCATTCGAATCGGTATTGGAAGTCATTTGAAATTCAAAATATCAAGACTGAAGCATTGGGGAAAATTTTGGAATCAAAAGGCATGCAAATTGACTTGAAAAGGCCAACAGTTGCGCAAAAGGCAAAATCCAAGTGCCACAGCGCGTAAGTGCGCACGCAAAGTAGGTGACCTTTAGCGTGTGGGCATTGGGTGAGCACGCAGGTGTACGTGAGCGCACGCTTGCATGCGTAGCAAGGCAGCGTGTTAGCATACTCACTGGAGTGCGTGCGACCGTGCGCCCAAGGCAAGAGTGCGGTGCTAAGCAGGAGAAATTTTCGCGTGACCTGTTTTCACTCGTTTCTTATCCGAATTGAGTTCTATTTTTTTCCTTAGTTTCGTATGAAGCCACTTGATAACAATTGACTCTTTGGTGTGCTATTTTTGAATTTTTTGAATTTCAAGCATGATCCAAAGGCCTTGAAGAATATTATGCACACTAGTCTAGGAGGCGTTGGTGTTATCATGCATAGTTGGAATTATGACTTTCAAAGGCACATTTGGTCTTCTTTGCTGAGCATATATGACTAGAATGCACTTTTGAAGGCTTGTTGAAGTCACCTTTGATTTCACGCACAAGAGCGAATATGAATTCATATCAGGAACCAAGGATCCAATAGCATGGTTACTTGTTCATAATGTTCTGAACAAGTAACCCATCCTTAGGTTTACCTTCCATGGTGGACTCATCCATCAAACCAACCACCTTTACCATCCTATTCGACACAACCATCAAGTAAACACATAGCACCTACAGACCACACATGAACCACATATAAACAATGCCATAACACACATAGAAAAGGAAAGCACTAGCAAGACACACCACATAATAAACCAACAAACATAGTAAAGGAATAAACTAATAAAAGAGAACCACAAAAACACCCATACAAACCAAAGAAATACATAAGAATAACCTGAAGAGTAACCATCTAAAGAGACAAGAGAGAGACAAATTGGAAAGAGAAATAATAGGAAAAATGAAGCTGATCGGCCACCAATCTAAGAAACAACGAGTCATACCAACAAACGAGCAATGGCCACCACAAGTAGAGAGATGAATGCTCACACCTAGCCAAAGATAAGAAGCAAAGAAATAGCCTACCAAAGTAGAGATAAAGGTGGAAATGGTAGGAATGCATAACTAAAATGATGCATAAGCAAGCAACAAACAATAAGAGAAAAGAAAAAGAAAGTAGACATAGCCAAAGGTGACTCAGTTAGGAAGAGAAAGAGGGATGATCATAGGTTAGGAGATGAAAGAAAACAACGATGTTAGAGGAGGGAAGAAAGTGACAGAAGGGAGGAAGAGTGAAGAGAGATCATTTTCTCTATCTTTAACATAGTTATAGACCTTAGTAATTCGATAAGGATTATAACCCTTTTTTCTTTATTTTTATGGACTAATCAACTTTTAGTTAATATACAATTATATGTTAATCGACTAGCAAGGGTAGAGGTTCTTAAGTCATTAAGAAAAAAAAAAACAAAATTATGTTTTATATAATGGAAAATTTGTCTAACCCAAAGATAATATCTCACTTTTTTCTTTAATTCACTTTTCCTTTACTAGAGAACAAAAATCAGCCTTTCTACCTCAACTTTTCATAAGGAATAAAGTAAATCTTTGAAGGAAAACAAGGTTTTCATCATTTGAGCTTTAATTTTAAGGGTTTAAAGTAAATTCTATAACCCTAAGTTTACATGAAATGGATGGAAAAGATTGTTTCTCATGCCATTTGTGTTAATATTGGTATAAGGGTGGTAATTAAGGTGAAATGAAATAGTTAACATTCTTAGACTCCAAGGTAAGGTGAAAACCTCCCTCCCATGTAAGGTTTGTATTATTTGCTATAAAAAACCTTGGATCGATTCACAGATGAAAAGCTTGTGTTACGTATTAGACATGTTTTGCTTATGGAATGGATGAAGCGATGATTTATTATTATATAATCTCTCTTATGTAGTGGCAATAGAATTTAGTCAAAATACTACTAAAATCTAGGCATACTGACTTAATACCAAAACAAAAAAGTTATAGTCTAGTCTCTTATCTTTCCAAAACCTTATGAATCAAGTTCACATGAGTTGTTTAACTAAAGTTATAATGGATTTAGTGAGAACTATACAAAGTAGACTACTTTACTTTTGAACCTATGAATCTTGGATGAATTAGACATATCAAATGACTGAACCATAATGAGCCCTTAACATAAGAAATGTAGCCTTATATCTTAGGTTTATATAGCTGTATGAATTACCTCAATTTAATGTCCAAGGAAAAAGTCATACTATATTAATCTAGCATGTCTAAATTGATAACAAATAAACTTTAAGTTTTATAGAATCCACATATATGATTTAATGTGTTCAAAGGGAGATTTTATAACCATATGTAAATAGGTGAAAAATGGAAATGGACTTGTGTATTACAAATTTGGGCATGGAAACATGTTATGAGAATGATTAAAAGTGAAAAACAATATGTGATAATCTATGAAATATAATACGTCCATTTATATGTTATAAGTAAATAAATAATTATGTAATGGAATTTTGTTTCTGTTGTTTGCACTAATAATTTAAATACAACATAAATGTTTAATGGATACACACACACACACACACACACACACACACACACACACACATACATATCTATAAAACCACCAATGTTTTGAAATGTAAATAATAAAAAAAAAAGGAATGGAATTCATATAAAAAGAAAAGAACCACCAATGTTTTGAGTTGACAACAAAGCCAATGTAGTAGCTTAAAAAAATCTAATCGGATAGTTAATATTAAAGTTAAAGATAAGAATGAGAATTATGAGATGTGCACATTATGTTTTATATTGGCTTTATAAGTAATTTAAGTACTATGAATGTAATATGTTTATGTATATGCTTAAAACAACTTATGACTATGATAGGGTGCAATTATATATGATATGTTCTATGAACATGTATGAAAATATTTATACCCATATATTATGTCTAAGATATGTTATGAAATGATGTTGAAAATTATGTTGGCATAGTATACGGTTCATGTTAGGGAAAGTTCAAGGCATATCCATGCATGTCAAATAAATTCTATTGCATGCCTCTCTAAAAATGAATATAATGCATTATTGCATAATAGTGGGGATTATGACCATAAATGTTAAAAAGACAAACAAATATTTATGGGACACGCATACATGACATGTTTTATGTGTAGAAAATGTTAAATTCTTATGAATGGCTAATGTCAAGAGTCTAGGGGCTTTATGTAAATGTTATAAATTTTGTGCATATTGATGTGATCCCAGCCCATTCCAGCAGCCCCACACTTCTTCATGTTTATGGAATGAAATCAAAAGCCAAAGGAGTCCAAGATATGAAGTTTATGGTCCAAGCCAATCAAACATGCAAGCAAATGGGCCAAGGCAACAAGGTGGTCCAAGAAGAGCTCACATTGGGCTATCCTAGCCCAACCCATGTTCATCAAGGAGAATTAGGCCCACTTACCAAATTTGGCTTCAATTTGATTCAAAGAATGGAAGATATGTAAGTTGCAAGCTCAAGGGGACATGATTCCTTTATTTAAGGAAAAGTGGCATGACTTATAATTAATAAAGCATGGGCTCATTTCTCATTTCAATGGCTTAGAAATTTTGTAATATTTTGTAATTTCATTTTCTTGTATTTATATTTAATATTAGGGCTTTGACCATGCCTTTAGGAAGACCATATATTAAGGCATGAAAATATTGTAAAAACTAGTTTTTATCAATATGAAAATCTCTCTCATTTTGGTTCTTGAGTTTTGTCTCTTGAATTGATTTGTTCTTCCTTTATCCAAACTTTAGGCAAAGGTTTGGTGGTGGATTTCCAAGTTGGTGGCTTTACCTTTATGCTTAGAGTATCATTTGGCTAATCTAGTAAGTATTATGTGTTGCATGGAAAATTTATCTAACTTGAACTTGTAGAACTTATATTGCTTGCCTTTGGTTTTGTTAATCTTGATGTGGTGTTGACTTGTTGAATGATTTGGTGATGAAAATCAGTAGATTGTGATGTTTGATGATAGTTGGAAGTGATGTGTTAAGTATTGGAAGTGATTAAAGCCTAATTTGCATGCTTAAGCTTTTGAATGTAATTTTAGCCAATTTGATGGATTCACATCAATTTGGTATCAGAGCTTAGGTTGTTTGGTTGTGTTGATTGTGGATCCATTTCTTCTTCATCTTATTTCTTGGTTGGAAAAACTATTTACAGTCGGAAGTTACTGTTCCCTCACAAATTTATTGTTTACAGAATGTGAACTTGCCATTTTCCAGCCCAAAACACCTAAAAACTATCCTACATCTTTCCTTTGCCCTACCTCAAACAAAAGTACACAAATTTACCATTCCCCACACATTTTTACCTAGCCCAAATACAAACCCATTTCCCATACTTCAAACAATTGAACACAAACCCAATTCATTTAAAAGCCAAGACCTAAAACTTTGGACAATACCTAAACTACTTAATCCCAACCATTCCTTTTCACCCAAAACACATTCTAAACACTTACCTTACCATTAAAACACCAAAATGTCACAAAGATCACCTTCTTCTTCACCACCTCATCCATGGCAACTTGTTAGCCAAAGACTAGAAAATGAAATCAATGAGCTTAAAACCCAATTCACTGAAATCCTACAACTTCTTAGAAACCAAAACTGAAACCAAACACATACTCCTCCTTACCGTGAACCGAACACAAACCATAGAAGAAATCAACCCCACTCTAGACCTCCTCCAAGGCCACACATTGAGGAAGAAATGTATTTGTCAAGTGACTCTAGTGATACGGGGGACCATAGAAGAACAATAAGGAGGGATGAAGATGATGATAGAGGGCTGAAAATTGATATACTTGAATTTGAGGGGGGACTAAATTCAGATGATTTTCTAGATTGGTTAAGTGAGATTGAGAGAGTGTTTGAGTTTAAAGGATATTCCGATGAAAAGAAATGCAATATTGCCATATTGAAGTTCAAAGATTATGCTTCTTTATGGTGGGAAAACTTGAAAAAGAAAAGGGAAAGAGAAGGTAAAGAAATGTTAAATCATGGGAGAAATTGAAGAAACTCATGAAAAAGAGATTCTTACCCGACAACCATAAGCAAGACCTCTACCTAAAATTACATACACTTAAGCAAGGGGACAAGAGTATGGAAGAGTATATTAGAGAATTTGAAAAGCTCATGATGAGAAATGATCTACCTAAAGTTAAAGAACAAACAATTGTAAGATTTTTGGGAGGGTTGGATAATAACATTGCTCATATGGTGGAATTGCAAACCTATTGCAATTTTGAAGATGTTTGTAAGCTAGCTATCAAAGTGGAGAGGCAAAGGAAGTCATGGAAAATTTCAGCCCCCAAAACCTTTTATAAAGGTAGTATTCAATACAAATGCTCCACTTCTTACTCTAAAACTGAATTCCCATCCAAGGATAAGGGTAAAGAGATAGTAGTTGATAAGTGTCAATTGCATGTATAATTTCGTGGTCAATTTATAGAGTTTTAAGGGTGATTTGACCATTTTACCTTTATTATATGTATGTTTCGGGATCACGAGTTTTTATATTTGGTTTTGCAGGAAATGTTGATTTTGATGTGATTTCAATGGAAATAAAGCCAAAAAGATACTTATGAAGGACTACCCGGAGGTTCGACTTTAGTCTAAAGAAGAATGAGCAACTAGAGCAAAAAAGGGAAAGGAGAGTATTACTCACCATAGGAGAAAAACAAGGATTTTCAATATGTTTGAGTTCTGTAATGAAAACGTGGTCTTCACTAAAGTTGTATTGGACATCTCAAGCTTTTCAAAAAGCTATTATGGGGAAAAATACGAGTTCGTTTGGTCCCTCAACCGTTGCCACAAATTCAGGTCTTCTTGGTGAAATTCTGTGTCTGAGCACAGAGCACTAAAATAGTCATAACTTGAGATTCTGAAGTCTAAATGAGGTGATTCAAGCTTCAAATGAAACTAGACATCCAGGGATACAACGTTGATGAGGACAAAAATTTTGGATTCCAGAAGCTACATGCCACGGAATTATGCCGCAGCATAGGGTAGTGCAGGAGGCGCATAAAAATTCCAGAAGCTGCATGCCGTAGCATTAGGCCGCAGCATGCAGTTCAGAATCTTCATGCCACAGCATGATGCCATGGCATGGTCCAGCAGCAGTAAGCAAAACCTTCATGCCACAGCATGATGCTGCGGCATGGGCAAATTTTTGCAGAATTTCACTAGAAGTGAAATTCTTCCCTAACCCTAACTATATATATATCTTTGTAATTTTAGAGAAGAGAAGAGTCGTCCTAGGGAAGTTTTTCAGAGATTCTTCACACACTTTTTAGATATTCAATATTTTATTTTGGGGATTCAATCAAAAGCTTTTCAGATTGCAATTGTGAGAATATTTTTCATCAACTTCAGTAAGAGATTCAACACTTCATCTGGTTTTGTTCTTGTTTCTCTATTATGCTTATAATTTGTTTGAATCTCATTGCTTATTTGTGTTTAATGATGAACTAAACAATTCTTGCTAAGATTAGGGCTAGCTAATTCATGAATGTGTAGTGTTTTTCGAATTTAAATTACAAGCATGCTATTTCATGTGAGTTTGCATTCTGAACTTCATGTTTATTAAAACTTGGCAACTTTTTAATAAGATTTATGTTATGTGATTGAGATCAAGAGGTGATATTGCATAAAAGCAGTTAGAATACGAACCGTGGATTAATTAAATATAGAGATATATTTGATAATACATGCAATAGTCATAGGCACAATAGGCTTGTGCTAAAAGCTAGTGGATTCCATAAAACTTAATGCATTTTCATCTAATTAAACCTAGATAGGGATATTTAGGTTATTAGATTGTTAATTAGGATTAATATTGCTTGAGAAAGAATACTAATCAATTTAGGGGATTCCGTTGTCATATGAATAACATGAAATATATAAGCATATGAAAAACCTACATTGTAGTGAATTAGTGAACTCGAAATCTTAGCACCATCTCACATATTGTTATTCGATTTACCTAGGCATGCTTATTAATTGCTTGATTTTATTTTGGTTTTAGTTTTCATATTAATATTCGACTCGTATTCGATAGTTTAGATAAAGTTAGGAGTAGTGTCGTCTTGGTACTTGCTTACGCGATCCCGTGGATACGACACCCTGAATACTTCCCGTATTATTTTGAACTAGTACACTTGCTAGGAAGTTAGGATTTAAACTTTTAATGCATCAAGTTTTTGGCGCCGTTGTCGGGGATTGCGTCTTAGTCAATATCGAGATATATTACTTCTAATTTTACTCTAGACATTTATTTCTTTGTTATTTTAGTTTTTGTTTAGTTTTGTTTTTATTATTTTACGGCACTACTTGGTTTTGTTTGCCTTGCAGGTTCTTATCTAGTGCATGACACACATTAGAAATCAGACAATTGAGCTTTTCAATCCTGAGATAGATAGAACATTACATCAGTTGATGAGGCAAAAAAAAAAAAAAAAAAAGAGCAATGGCAGAAGATCAGCGAGTAGCACCGCTAGCCTTAGAGCAAACAAATCAAGCTATAAACCATCGATCCTTGATCGATTATGCGACTCTTATAATTGAAGGCATAGCTTCAAGCATTAGGCGACCATCAATACATGCCAATAATTTTGAGATCAAACTAGGCATAATCCAAATGATTCAAACATTGATTCAGTTTAATGGTTTGTCTAGTGATGATCCAAATCAACATATTGCCAATTTTCTGGAGATTTGTGACACTTTCAAGCAAAATGGAGTTACAAATGATGCCATCCGACTAAGATTATTCCCCTTTTCACTGAGAGACAAAGCAAAGAATTGGTTAAATTCATTGCCCGTTGGATCAATCACTACTTGGGATGAGATGGCACAACGATTCCTAGCAAAATTCTTTCCTCCATCAAAGATTGCAAAGTTACGTAATGACATCACAACTTTCATACAGTATGACATAGAGTCATTATATGAAGCACGAGAGAGATACAAGGAACTACTCCGAAAATGCCCACATCATGGATTGCCCATATGGTTTCAGGTATAAACTTTCTATAATGGTTTAATGCCTGCTAATCGTACTTTAATTGATGCAGGTGCAGGAGGTAACTTTATGAGGAAGACACTAGAGGAAGCATTCGAGCTGTTAGATGAAATGACTTCTAATAGTTACAAATAGCAAAATGATAAAGCATCAAGGAGAGCTGTGGGAGTACATGGAGTGGATTCGTTCAATGTATTGGCTGCCCAAATAGAAGCATTAAACAAGAAAATTGATACAATGACAGTCATGCAAGTAAAGAGCGTAATTTGTGATCTATGTGGAGGGGGTCATGCGAGCATTGATTGCCAAGTAAGTAACCCATTCATTTACTCTTCTGAAAGTGCTAATTATGTGAGAAATTTTTGTAGGCCTTCACAAAATAACACATATTCAAGTACATACAATCCTGGGTGGTGAAATCATCTAGATCTCTCATGGTGTAATCAAAATCCAATCAAGAAACCACCACCAGGATTTCAGCCTCAAGAAAAAAAAGTCAAACCTAGAAGAGATGCTAACAAAGTTCATTAATAGTGCTGAAACGAGATTTCAAAATCAAGAAGCATCTATTAGAAATCTTGAGGTACAAGTAGGACAATTAGTAAACATAGTAGCAGGGAAAGCACAACCCATTCCAGCAGCCCCACACTTCTTCATGTTTATGGAATGAAATCAAAAGCCAAAGGAGTCCAAGATATAAAGTCTATGGTCCAAGCCAATCAAACATGCAAGCAAATGGCCCAAGGCAGCAAGGTGGTCCAAAAGGAGCTCACATTGGGCTATCCTAGCCCAACCCATGTTCATCAAGGAGAATTAGGCCTACTTACCGAATTTGGCTTCAATTTGATTCAAAGAATGGAAGATATGCAAGTTGTAAAGTCAAGGGGATATGATTCCTTTAGTTAAGGAAAAGTGGCATGACTTGCAATTAATAAAGCATGAGCTCATTTCTCATTTTAATGGCTTAGAAATTTTGTAATATTTTGTAATTTCATTTTCTTGTATTTATATTTAATATTAGGGCTTTGACCATGCCTTTAGGAAGACCATATATTAAGGCATGAAAATATTGTAAAAACTAGTTTTTATCAATATGAAAATCTCTCTCATTTTGGTTCTTGAGTTTTGTCTCTTGTATTGATTTGTTCTTCCCTTATCCAAACTTTAGCCAAAGGTTTGGTGGTGAATTCCCAAGTTGGTGGCTTTGCCTTTATGTTTGGAGTATCATTTGGCTATCTAGTAAGTATTATATGTGTTGCATGGAAAATTTATCTAACTTGAACTTGTAGAACTTATAGTGCTTGCCCTTGGTTTTGTTAATCTTGATGTGGTGTTGACTTGTTGAATGATTTGGTGATGAAAATCAGTAGATTAGGATGTTTAATGATGGTTGAAAGTGATGTGTTAAGTATTGGAAGTGATTAGAGCCTAATTTGCATGCTTAAGCTTTTGAATGTAATTTTAGCCAATTTGATGGATTCACATCAATATTGCAATTTAAAGGGAAATGTTATAGAAATGAATGAAAAAATGTTTAGCTCAATAAATCAAGTTCTTATCCTGTACATTAGCAAGTTCGATTGGCAAATTGAAAATGGTTTTAAGGGAAGGAAACTTTTTCAACTTGCATTATTTTCTTTTTTGATGTATAGTTATATGGCATGAATGCATACTTTTCCTAAATGTCATATGAATGTTATGATAAAGTATGATATCTATGCATGGAATTGTTAGTTAATGGGAAAAAATGTTATGCCATATGAATAATCTAAAGGGAGAGATGTAGATAATAGTTGATTTGACTGAGTGATTAGCATGCACTCCCCTTGATTGCATGTTTTAAAGGTAATTAATGAGTTAATGACTTGAGAAAGGAATGAGGAGACATAGGTAGGAGGAGATTTACCTAAATGACATTTAGAATGTTCATATTTTTATATGATGCCTTTTTGCATATAGATAAGTATATGATTTTGAAATTGATAAACTAAGTAAAGTATGTTAATGTAAATTCCACTTTTGTATGACAAATTAAGAACATAATTTGAATGAAACTTATTTTACTTGGAATTCTGTGAATGATAGTTATATGGAAATTGAAATTGCGAAGTTATAGAATTACACCTTTTGTTTGGTAATTAAAAAAATTTATAGACTAAAGAAACACGGGCAAAGCCCAAACAACCTAATCATGATGAAAAAGTGCCTAGAGAAGGAGACAAGCCAAAAAAACCTGAGTATATCCTTCTTGAGTGCCTATCTAAAAACAAACAAGATGGAGCTCAAAAAGGACCCAAGAACTAAAGCCTTATGACTTGCCTCAAAGCTATGTACAAAAATTGGCAAGCACCCCAACAAAAAACAAGGCCGAAATAATCGACACTACAACAAAATAAGTATCATATAAAGAATGGTCTAGCCTTTGTATATTTGAAATCTAGCCCGACTATAACAAGTAGTAGCGTATTTGGTATCAAAGGCCATTTAATAATAGCTTTCTAGCTGAATCTATTATGTTAAAGCCATAGCTCACATTATCCTCTTGAGCCTATAGTCATCTCCTCTACCTTAGCCTAATTTGGCTACCCGATTAAGTTTACTTGATCCACAAAGCCCACAGAGGTGGCTTGCAACATCAAACATGCTCCTTAAGGCTAAGATGAACAACCAAAAAACCATACAAACCCTAAAAATGTAGAGAAAATTTTGGTTATAGTAGCTCTAAGTTTTATACCCCAAATCTGTTATGGGACATAATCTAAGGCTTTTTGACAAAAGTGTTTCAGTTGATCCTAAAAAATTAACACCATAGCCCACATTATCCTTTTGAGCCCGAATTTTCTTCCTTCACTTAAATCTAACTTGGCTACCCATTTTAGAAAGCTCATTCTAGTAAGCCCATAATGATAGCCTACATCACTAAACCATTCCTTAAGACTAGGTCCAAGGATAAACATCCCCATAAAACATAATCCAATAGGCTATGAACAAGCGTACCAGCTTACATTATGAAGCCCATAACGTTTAAAGAGGAAAAGATTCCTTAAATCCAAGGCCAATTCAAGAGTATCTTTAAGCCCTTCCCAATTTGCCAAATTTAAGCCCATAAAAATTAAAATTATGAGGTCTAAAATAGTTGATATGCTAAAGTATACAATGGTCCCAAAAATTTTGCAATTCTTTATGGCATCTATTATAACTTTTCCAAAAGTACAAACACTTTTGGTGGCATTAAAATTTGGTAAATTGCCTATTTTGAATCTAGCTTAGAATAAATTCATGCTCCTTATAATGTGTAGGCAACCCCTTTCCACATACTTTACAAGTGTGTGGTCCTTTTAATGCTTTGAAAATATGCTATTATAATTAACGCTAAACCACCACCTAAACATAATTAAATGCCATCTTTCATACTCTTACCCACCATTCCATTAATTAAAAACTCACTCACATATGTGAATAACATTAAAAAAATTGCATGCCATTGTTCTTTATTAAAGCTAGTGTGCTAAAAAAAACCTTTACTACATGTATAATGTACATATACAATGCATGTAACATAAGAAATAAAGCAGCCACTAGTCTCCACTTTAGTGAGCAAGAATAAAGTGCCATGATGACAAGTCATAAAAAGCAGCATGCGTAGTACATTAAGCTAATGTATCCAAGCCATGCCAATACACAGTAATCCAAGGCAATAAGTAAAGGAACTATAAAAGTGATATCTAACCTAACATAGCCCACTAGCTTTATTCCTAACCCTTTTACATGTCCAAATTGCCTGACATGAGATAACCACAAATGTGACATCCCAAAATAAAATAGTTATCCAAGAAGTACATCCACTTGGAAGATGTGCCAATCTCTAACCTCAGCATTATGTAATTCCAAATTATGCTCCCTTCTTAAAGTGATAATGGAGTAGTTTCATATTTATCAAGCATAAGTCAAAGTAAAGGAATATTTTACAAAAAAAAAATAAAATAAAATAAAATCTCATTAGTAGAATAAGTCTCACTCTCTTCCTTTCATTCGCCACCCTTCTCCCTTGAGTAGCACAGAGGTTAAAGCAATCCCATGTCCCACCTCTACCAATCCCCATCAAGTGATTTAAGTATTTAATGGAAAGAAAGACACTTAGCTTCATCCAATTAAACATAAACCAAGACAAAGACTCTTGAAAATAATGAAATACCATTAACATGCTTGGAAACTTTGTTTGAAAAAGACCACCTAGAAGCAATGGACACATTTTGACTTAACTTGGAAAAGTTAGTCAACTTAGTCCCTTTGTCCCTTATAATTCCCTTGATAAGGACACACACACACACACACACACACACACACACACACACACACACACATATACACTCTTTTGTTTAGATTGCTCTAAAGAAATTCTATTGTTTGTCTCGCACCAAATGAAATAAATCATGACTCCTAAACTCATCTTAGCTATGATGAGTGTAAGAGAGTTATCTTTCCAATCCTCAACAATCTCTTGATTATACCTTCCCGGCCCTTAACCCCCATAACTCAAGTTGCTTAAATTTAAAAACACTACTCCACATATGGTGACTAAAATTGCATTGGAAAAATAAATGATCATTATTTTTTATCATGCATATCACATAACACATAACACATATTTTGAATTAAAGAAAATTTCATAACTTTATAGCAATCGAGGTATGAATTTCTTATGCCATATGAGATGGGCCTAATCAATTTCTTGTTCTTTATTCCTAAACTCATTCCAAATAAAGCTAATAGAGAATTTTTCTATTTTCCCAAGGTTCTATATGACCATATCTTTGCCCCTTAAAAGTTTGTTTATGCTAACACTCTTGATCTCTATTATTTCCTTAGAATTGGCAATAAGCCATTTTCACACCCCATTCTCATTGATCTATTTGACCTTAGCATATTTACTTATTCTAGAATCGTAGACGATCCTTTCACTAAATTTAACCATTAAAGTACTAAAAGGATGCTAGTTATCCTACGACATGTGAGTATGTTTGCCATTACCAACAAGGTATGTAATCTTGCCATGAATGTCATCTCTAATTCTAAGGTGTTTTTTCCACCACCAAGAACTATCACTAGCAGTCTTTATATCCCATATACTTTTGCCCTTGATTATATTCTTTTTGATCTAGTTAGCCCAAATGGATTGACTGTTGGTTTGCATAAGATTCCATAGGTGTTTAGTGATAGTAGCCTTATTCTAATCTTTAATCATTCTTAATCTTAGCCCATCTTTATCACTAGCTTAACATACTTTATCCCAAGCCATTTTAGCCTTCCTCCCTTTAGTCTCCACTCTATTCTAGAAAAAATTTCTAGGTTTATTCTCCTTAAAGAATAAGAGGCCTAAAACACCTAGATATTGAACATGATAGCTTTAATAAGCATAAGTCTACTTGTATAGGAAAGATGTTTAGTTATCCAAGATATAATACGAGCAAGGATTTTCCTTATAAGGGGTTTACAATCCTTTTCAATAAGCTCGGAGAAAACCAATAAAACTCTAAGATACCTAAATGAGATAAAATGAATATCAAAGTTAAAGATTCCAACAAGTTTTCTCTTTTCATTCTCAAACATTCTAAATAAGAAGATATTACTTTTAGTCCTATTAGCCAACAATCCAAACCATTTTTGAAATTCTTCAAAAGTATTTTGGAAAGTCCTTAATAACTTATCCTTAGCCTTACAAAATAGAATTAGGTCATTAGTAAAACAAAGGTGGGTTATCTTGTTGTCTTTATATTTCTAGTAAAAGTTAAACTCTCCTCTGCCAACTTTTTTCTTAATAATTCAAGAAAAGACTTCTATGGCAATTACAAAGAGATAAAGAAAAATAAGATCACCTTGCTTGAGGCTTCTCGAGGTTGTAAAGAAACCTTCAAGCTCTTAATTGATATTGATGGAAAACATGAGATTGGTAATGCACTCCTTAATCTTGCTAAAAAAAGAATGGATGAATACCAAGATCATTCAAACAATTGATGGTAAAGTCTGAGCTTAACATATCGTAAGCTTTCATAAGATTAATATTTATGGCATATTTCTTTATATTGGTAATACTTTTATAGATTTATTAAAGTGTTCACTACAGCTAAGAATGTTATCTCCAATTCTTCTACCTTTTATAAATGCAACTTGGGTTTTATACACAAAATTAGTAAGGATTCCTTTCACTTTGTTGGTTAGAACCTTAGAGATACACTTATAGATCATATTACAACAAGTTATGGGTCTAAAATCCTTTGCAAAAAATAGGTTTTCACCTTTTGGCACAAAAGTAAGGATTGTGTAGTTGACTTCCCTACCACAATCTCCTAAACTTTCTAAAAAATAAGGCACTAAGGCTATCAATACTAAGGGCTTACCATGTTCTCGGTAACATGATTAGGGAGGTCATACTTGAAATAGTTTGATAAACTATTGTTCTTATTCATCGAGTCATTCTTAGAACGGATGCTTTTGAAATGATTAACTAAAACATCTTTAATTTGATCTTTCTTATGAAGCATAACACCATTGTCATTTAAAATCCCTTTGATGGTATTTCTATTCCTTCTACCCTTTACACATTTGAAGAAATAACTCCAGTTTTGGTCTCTCTCCTTAGGCCATTGTATCCTTGGTTTTTGTTCAAGAAATAATTCCTATGTCTATATAGTTCCCCTCCCACAATAGATATTTTTTGTCACCAATAAGGTTATCATCAAGAAGATTATTTAGTAATCGAGCTTGAGAAGCATCCAATCTTCACTAATATGTTTGACTCTCTTAAAGATGCATAAAGTTCTTTCATATTCGACTTCTTTAACTTGTACTTGACTGATTTAAGCTTTTTTGCCAATTTAAACATAAGATTGCCCACAATATTCACCTCATAATAATCTTTCACCAAAGGAAATAAGCAACTATCATCAACCCAATGACTACAAAATTTAAAAAGGATTTTCCTCCTTATATCCATAACATCACATTTCACAATCAAAAGGTAGTGATCTAAAACACTATTAGGAAGAACCATTCCAAATGAGTTAGGGTATTTATCAAGCCAATTGTCATTAACCAGAATTTTGTCATGTTTGTATGCCACTTTATAAGCATCGACCCAACAGCTCTAACATCTTCTAAACAAGCATATAAGCAATATTCATTAAATTCCTCATCATAAGCACACTATACTTTTGATCTCTCCATCTTCTCATCCTTTTTTCTAATGGCATTAAAGTCTCCTATGATTACTTAGGGCTTATTCTTAGTCCCTGCACTAAGCCTTATTTACAACTTCCTCCTATCAATGTAACTTTTAGCCCCGTAGACAATAATAGCTTATAGTTTATTACTCAAAGGAATAAACTCAATCTTGCATTGAATAAATTGATCTATCTTTTCTACAACTCATACCTTCAAGGTACCATAATTCCAAGCAACCCATATTTAACTTCTCCAGCTAGAATTTTGATTATCAATCATACTTCAAACTCTACAAGATTTATTCCTCATAAAATCCTTATTTTTCTCTCTCACTTTGGTCTTCAAAATCATATCCAAAGAATTACACCTAATAAACTTGCTTATCTTCTTTTGCTTTAACATGAGTTCAATCCCCTAATGTTCCAAAAAGCAAGATTAACCATTGATTTTGATAGCAAATGACCAACTTTTACCTTTTTTTCATATTTTTGTTTATACTTCCTTTCTTATCCTTCCTTCTACCATTATTTTTTTTATTTCTATTTCATCAACCATAATAGCCTTTTCAAGAGGTCTAACTATAAAAGACTTTGTATATTCCTCATTTTCCTTCTCTAACTCTATGTTAGCACCTATATCTTCATTACCGTCTTTTTTCCTTTCTCCTATTTGTTTAATTTAATGGCTTATACTCTTTCTTGATCTTTACCACCCTTATTAGACCAACTTTAATAGCCATGTCAAAGGGAGAATAATCTTCCATAAAGTGGTCAAAAGTCCTACTACTATTTATGATATAACTATCCATAATAACCAACGCATTGTCATTTTCCTTATTGGCTTTGTTCAAAACTTCAAATCTATTAGTTGAATTCCTTTTAGGTAAATCTTTAATCCCTTTCTTAAGAATAATTTGCTCTTTCGTCTTCAAGTTAACATTATCATTATCACTTTTAACCAATTGGTGACATTCTAGTTTTCTTACCTAAAGCCCTTGCAGTTACCATTAGTGTTTCTTCTAACAACTTCATTCCTTTGAATGCCCATTCTACACTCCTCTTTAACATACCCATATTAATGAGAAGTTTGGCACGTAACTGGCCTCCAAGCATAATCCACCTTGAGCTCCATAATCTTCCAATTAGGTAGTTTGGCATCTAGAGAATCGAAAAAATCCTTATTATCTATATATTAATAGCATATCCCAATCAAGACCCTTCTTCAATGATCAAGTTCAACTGAAATAGTCTTCCAATTCTACTAGCAATATTGTTGAACCCTTGAGGATTCCAAAATTCTACAGGAATGTCATATATTCTCATCCAAACAACCATTATCATGGTGATATTATGAGCTTACTTTCCAATAAAGAATAGTTGACCCCTAATATACCATAAATCATTGTTAAGTATTTTAGCAAAATCCTCCATATCATTGAACTTCAACATGACCATCCTTCATCCACTCGAAATAACCTCAACAAAGCCTTGATTACCCTCCATTATATCGACAAATTTTTTAACAATAAGAAAAGCTGATCTTGTCCCCAAAAAAAACTTACTGCATAAGTTTCCTATCTTTTTGTTCTTTTGTAAGCAAGTTCTTTAACTAGATCAACTAGTTTTTGCCTACTTTTCTAGAACTCACAAGAGGAATAATTCTAGGTTTGAGTGTGTTTTCCTTGTACTAAAAAGTAGGCTTCGCATTCATCCTCTCATTGTTAATATCTGAAACGCTAGATGCATGACAATAACCTCTAAAGGATAAGCTCCATAAGCCTTACCAAAAGAAGTAGATACCTTAGCCATGAGGTTAGCTTACACCAACCTAAGATAAAGATGAAAAACTATGTACACACTAGACATAAGTAAAAGAGCACACAACCATACCCAAAAACAAACTAAACCACAAAGAGTACAACACACCAACAACTAACAAATAACCAAAAAACTAAGACATGGAGTAAAGACAAACACAAGCAAGAGGCCTAAAAGGGAAAGGAAAACAAGAAACACAATAGACTAAAAGTTACCTAGCACCATAGTAAAAATAAAAGAGCCAAGACACCAAAAGTTAATCCATACTATTTAACACCAGAGAAACATAGTAAAAAATCAGCAAAAAAGCTTATGACATGAAAAAAGTAGCCTAAAGACCACATATAAGGCACCAGGACTAAAAATGGAACAAAGAGGACACCTCTCAAAGATGTACATTCATGAATAGAGAAAAAGACACCATATAAACAAGAAGAAACAATGAGGTACAATAAGAACTAAGGATAGAAAGAAAAAAGAAGGGTTAGGTTGAGAAAGCAAATTGACTAAAGTAGTCATAGATGAAAGTTAGTGGCCAAACAAAGTAGGGAGAAAAAAAGTAGTAAATAGGAAATAAGGAAGAAAATTTATTAGAGAGAAAAGGAAGGATTTTCTTTTTCATGCTTGACCTTTTTTTTTATTATACTTATTATCTACATGTTTTAATACATGTAAAGTGGGTTTATATTTTATACAGATTTGATATAATTGGCATTTTGAATATGTTTTAAGTAAGATCAAAATAGACTCATTCTATAGGCATGCAATCCTTATGAAATTGAAATTCATTCACCCTTAGATCTAATGACAAAAATAAAATACATCCACCTTTAGATCTAATGCAAAAAGATAAATTACATTCACCTTTAGGAAAATTCTAACAAAAAATAATGGTTACTATAATTCCTACATAAAGCTAAAATCTAAAAATATCCTCTAGAAGAGAAGAGACGTAAACACCCTATTTTGACCCAATAGATTTAACCCTAATGATAGGAAGTAATCTATGCTTCTTATGCTAAAATCTTAGAGGATGAACTAAGGATCTAAAGGGCTAAAAAAATATGTATGATGAGTGAACTTGTTTTTCCTTGGCCCTGTTGCCTTATTTAGCTCATTTATCTTAGGGAAATTTATTTTCTAAGGAAGTTGGGGGGCTTTAATTTATCTCAGCCCATTTCAACTGGCAAATGTGATTAGTCCACATCTATCTATGCATTATTGACTAACGAATGATGATTAAGAGCACGCATAGGTAGATCTATGCTAGTCCACCTATATTCACTCACTTTTACCTACATATGACTTTTATGATATGTCTTTTATTTAAAAGTAAGGCTAAAATGTTAAGTAAATGAAGGCTAGCACAAACAAAGAGGGAGAGAGAGAGTTTCTGTGACATAGAAAAATATGATAAAAAAAAGACACCCATTTAACCTCTATTAAATAAATTCACCTAGAAACACTTGAAAAAGGGCCAAACAAATTTATTCGAGAGTACATTCAATGTCACGAAAGGGAAAAGCTGAGTTCCTAACCATTTAACTGCTTGGATTGTATCACCTAACTATTCCAAGTTAAAAGGTGCCCAAGTTAGACCCTTAAAAGGAATTTCCTCATTTCTTCTTTGATTTCATTGTGATCACTTATGTTTAAATGTCTTACATGATATGTGAAATGCATAGTCCTAAATATGGATGTGACATCACTAGTCATTTGTGTTCAACACCAGCTTGTCCTTATATAAGTAGCAAATTAATGTAATTATTATTCTTGCCATTATTTGTGATAATGTATATTAAAATAATTACCTTTTTACTTCAACTATCCACTAGCATGAGTTTTGGTGGTGAGAAAGAAATCTAATATGTTTACCTGTGTAGTGTGTACATATTATTCTATACATATGTGTATGTTTACATTCATTATACATGTGTATATTGTGTCAAGGATATCACATGCTTAACTACCTAGCTTTATAGAATAAGGTTACATGTATAATACTTTATGCTTTATTTGTTTGAATTATATGTGTAGCATCCCAGGTTAGAAAGCCCTTAAGGGAAGAGTTTTGGGGTTAGAAATGAGATTCAGAGAGAGATTGGGAGTCTAGAAGAGTTCAAGGGTGAGTTAGTAAGTTTTCGGAGCCTGTGTGGCTTTCGTGTGAATCCTTTCGGAAGGATTCGATCAGGTGAGTGAGCGGGAAATGAGAAATACTCATTTTCCCTTGTGCACGCCCGTGCACCTTTGTTGCATGCCCGTGCATGGCTTAGTATATAAGTGAGCTGAGAGAAAGTTTGGTTCTTTTCTCACCCAGCTTTCATTTCAAGCAATTTCTCTCTTCCATTTCAGTTCCTCCCAACCTTAGAGAGGAAATCCAGCCAGTGGTTGCTCCCAGTCCGGTTAGAGAGCATAGAGATTAGTTCGAAAGAAAAGCTTTCAGAGGCAATGGCGCGAGGTAAGTGTTCGCTTACTTCTCGTCGTATTTTCCCAGCTTTCTTTGATGAAAATTGATGCTTGGCATGTGGATGAGTTTGCGTATGTTTGTTTGATGATGATTGTGGTGTGAAATGATGAAATTTCCATCCTTGATTCTTGCATGCAAGCTTGATCATGTTTTAGTGAGAGAAAGTGGTTACCTCCATGGTGAATTCGTGAATACTTGATGCATGATGGATTGAATGCTTGCATTGTGTTATTTGAAGTGTTGGGAACATGTATTTGAAGTGAATTGGTGAATGGATGTGAAATGGTTATGAATTTGTGCAATTTCTAGGCGGTGTTCTTGTTGAAGAACCAGACGCACGATCGTGTGCCTGTATCGCACGACCGTGTGCCTTTGATTTTTCAGGAACACGCCCGTGTGCACGGGTAGAAAATGCACACACACGCCCGTGTGTCCGCAGACACACGCCCGTGTGCAAGGTTTCAGTGAGAATTCCAGTAGCTTGCACGGTTAGTAGCACGACCAGTGCACGGCCCCGTGCGTCTGGGCACACGCCCGTGTATCCATGACCTGCACGCCTGTGTGTGAGCCATGCACGCTCGTGTGCCTTGTCCACACACCCGTGCAGTCACAGTTTTCCAGAAAATGATTATTAATTGACTAATTAAGCATGCGAATTCAGAATAAAGGCTAAATTGCTTCAGATAAGCATCAGATGAGCATGAATTCAGTAATAAAGCTGCATATGCATACCATGGCATTACATGTAGCTTCAGATGAGATCAAGGGATCTGAATTCAGTAGTATTTAGTTTTCAGAACTTGATGTACGGGTAAGAGTATAGGTGAATACGAGGGGGCATCTGTGGGATTCAACTTTCTGACACCAGTCAGAATGTTCAGTAACATTATAGTTTTAGCCTTCTGACACCAGTTAGATCATCTAGCAGTTATTATTCAGCTTTCTAGCCAGTAGCTAGACTGTTCAGCCCACATGGCCAGGATGCTGAATCCCTGTATTCATCAAGTCTGATCAGCACAGCAGGTACCTTCAGGTACATTCAGATGGAGGTATTCAGATGTATGCATCAACAGTATTTTCAGTAGCATGACATGACATACACATCATGACATGAATAATAATGATATCAGTGAATGAATGATATTCAGTAAATTAGTTTTCAGATTCTAGCAAGCACATAGATGTATGAATAGGGTCGAGGCCCAGGTATGTTTGATTATTGTGTTTGTTTGTGCTTGCTTGGGTTTTGAGGGAAGTAAGGAGTGCTTACTGGGTGATCTTTATCACTCATCCCCCTTATTCTTCCATCCTTTTCAGGTGTTCGTGCTGTTTCCAAGGAGCGGTTGGATTAAGGCTGACGGAGAGGGCCCACACCACGATCTCATTATGTATGTATGTTTTGGACTTGTGAGGTCATGTTGTAAATGCTTTATGTATTCAGATGTACAGAAACGATATGTATATATGTTATAAAGGCCATTGGGCCCATTGTATAGAACAGATCATGTATATTTCAGTTTTAATCAATGTAAAGCTTCCACATGTGTATTCAGAATGTATAACAGGAACAGGTTTTATTTTACTTTCGTAGGATTCCCATCTCGGGTACCCGTATTTCTAGATTATTAATAAAAGCTCCCTAGTATTATTCAGCAGCAGGGGTACTCGTGGCGGCGGGTCTTACATTATTGGTATCAGAGCAATTTGTAAGTGTGTGGTGCCTGTTTTCTCTCCTTCGCAGTCATCGTCCAAACCCTCATTACAGCACAAGTCAGGTATTTATTTTCAGCTTTAATTGTGATATATGATTCTAACCCCCAGTTTGTTGTGATGCTATAGATAGAGAGGAATATGTCCCTGGATGCATAGATGAGACAGATAGTAGTTCACCCGCCCGTCCTATGAGTGTTAGTGATAGACGGCGATCTCAGGGTACCTCCCATGTGTCGATGAGACCAGAGCAATTAAGAGAGATGATTGGGGATGTTGTCAGAGAGAGCCTCCAGCAAGCTGGAGTGGGTAATGTTCGAGAACCAGATAGAGTTACTCCTCCCCAGTATGAGAGTTATCAGATACTGAGACGAAGAAGACAGTCTTAGTCACATATCAGTCACAGCCACAGTATCAGCATCAGTATCAGTCTCAACCTCAGTCAGTTAGAGAGAGACATCAGTATCCAGTTGGTTATACAGATTCTAGTCAAAGTATGAGTACAGAGACAGTTGGCACTAGTTCTTCAGGTAGACTTCATCCGATTTACCACCTGTCAGGGTCGTATCAGCCAGTAAAATTTAGTGGATCTAGGGATCCAGCAGTGGCAAAAGAATGGGTAGAGTCAGTGAAGAGTGTCATGGGGCTCTTCACTCTTTCAGAGAAAGAGAAGGTCAGATATGCGGTGTTCCATCTCAGGGGTGATGCCAAGGTTTGGTGGGGTCTAGCCAAGGCTTCCATCAACGAGGAGCAGATGACATGGGCTAAATTCAGACAGTTGTTCGATGCTAAGTACAGGAGTACAGAGGTGTTCTATGCCAAGGCCCAGAAGTTTATTGATTTGGCTCAGGGGTCTAGTTCGGTTAAGGAGTATGCCACGAGATTCAATGCATTAGCGAGATTCGTCCTGAGTTTGACAGGGACAGAGATGGGCAGAGTTAAGAAATTCATCCATGGGTTACACCCTACAATCTACAAGGATGTTATGACAGAAGCAGATCCTTCCCAGAGATTCAGTGATGCCTTGGGGAGAGCGCTCAGATCAGAGGTCGGTTTACAGAAGATGAGTGCTATGAGCAGAGCATCCGAGAGAGATCAGAGGATAGATGATAGAGACAAGGGTAAGAGGCCGATGTCAGCCAGGAGATCTGCCAGGGGTTTTCAGAGTCAGAGGTAGAGAGTTACACCCTAGACGCCACAGTGTACCAGATGTGACAGACGCCATTTGGGAGAGTGTCTAGTCGGTCAGATTGTGTGTTACTGGTGCCATCAGCCAGGGTACATGATGACAGCGTGTCCAGCCAGAGGTGGAGCTGGTGGTGAGCCGAGCCGAGGTGGAGTTGGTCAGTTCAGAGGTCGAGGTGGTCCACTTAGAAGCAAAGCTAGAGTAGAGAGAGATAGAGCAGACATTTCCAGAGCTGGTGGTAGAGCACCCGAGGGAGGTGCCGATCCTTTCGGAGTTGGCGGAGGCAGAGCCAGAGTGTATGCTGTTCGCCAAGATCAGGCAGAGGCCATTCCCCACGCGGTGACTGGTCAGTTACTTTATTTTGATACTCCATTATTTGTACTTGTCGATTGTGGAGCCACATACAGCTTTGTAGCCTGGAGTGTAGTGGAGAGATTAGGGGTTGACCCTAGTGTGGCCAGTAGGAGTATCCATGTAGAGATGCCAGATGGGGGATTTGTATTGAGTGACAGAGTCCTCCTAGATCAGGAGGTAGAGATTATGGGTAGACAGATGATGATAGATCTGATTCTGTTGGAGTTAGCAGATTTTGATATGATTTTAGGGATGAATTTCTTGGGGAGATACAATGCAGAGATAGATTGTGGAAGGAAGAAAATGAGATTCCACATAGGCCCTGTAGCATCCCACGTTAGAAAAGCCCTTAGGGGTAGAGTTTTGGGGTTAGAAATAGAATTCAGGAATAGTTTGGGAGTCTAGAGGAGTTCAGGGGTGAGTTAGTAGTTTTCCAGAGCTGTGTGGCCTTTGTATGATTCCTTTAGGGAGGTTTCAATCATACGAAGCGCGGGAAGTGGATTATATTCATTTTCCCTTGGTGCACTCCCGTGCATCATGCCTGCACGCCCGTGCAGGTGGGTAGAAAAGAGAGAGAGGTAAGAGTTATTACATTTTTGCTCACCCATTTCAGCTTCTTCTTCTCCATTTCAGCAGCTCCCAGCCCTAGACGTGAGATCCAGCTTCCAGCGGCTCCCAATCTAGCTAGAGATTAGAGAGAATAGCTTGAGTTAGAAATCTCCAGCAGCCATGTCAAGAGATAAGTGTTTCTTACTTCTTTCGTGCATTCCCAGCTTGCTTTGATGATTGATGATTGTTTGGAAATGTGTGTTTGCATTTCCAACTTGTTTGGTTGGTTATGTGTGATGAATATGATGATTGAGATGTTTATTTTCCACCCAAATGCATGCTTGCTTGACTTGTTTGTGTGTTGGTGAGAGAAGTGATGGGTTTCCATGGTGAAATCAGTAGTAGTGGATGCATGTTGAAATTGATGATAGATATGTGATTATAGAAGTGCCATTTGTGTGTGTTTCAGTTTAATTTGAGTTTGGTTAGCAGGTGCACGCCCTTGTGTCCATAGACGCACGCCTGTGTTCTTGTGAGCGCACGGCCGTGTGCACGAAGGGCACACGGCCTGGAATGTAGGGCACACGACCATGTGTCCTCAGGGACACGACCGTGTGTCTGCTTTATACGTGAAATGGCCAGATTTTCCAGTGGCTTGCACGGCCAGACACACCCGGGGCATGGTCTCGTGTGTCTGGGCACACGCCCGTGTGCCTATACTCAACACGACCGTGTGTGCGCAGGCTCGCCTGTGCGTCTTCTCAGCACGCCCGTGCGTCCTGTGAATTTTCCCAGAATTTCAAAAATTGAATGATTAAAGGTTTGGTAATCCATCCAAGGGCTAATAATCATCAGATAATCCAGAATTCAGATAAGAAATATGACATATGCATTCATAGCATAGCATATAGTCTGAAAGAGGATCCAGGGATTCAGATTCAATAGTTTTCAACATTCAGAACCTAATGTATGGGTTACAGTTTTGGGTGAACTCGAGGGGGCATCTGTGGGACCCAGCTTTCTGACACCAGTCAGAATGCTTAGCACAGTTCTCAGCTTTCTAGCCTGTAGCTAGAATGTTCAGCCCACTTGGCCAGGATGCCGAATCCCTGTGTTCATCAGCCTGATCAGCATAACAGGTATCTTTGGGTACATATAGAGTGTCGCATGCATGCATATTCAGATTTCAGTTACCATGTCATGGCATTCATTTCGGAATTTGATTAATAATGAGCAATAGCTAATCCAGTAATCAGTTTCAGCGCCAGCAAGCGATTAGATGTATGAATAGGGCCGAGGCCAGGTATGTTATTTGCATGTTTGCTTGCTTGGGTCTGAGGGAAGTAAGGAATGCTTACTGGGTGATCTTTATCACTCATCCCTTTCCTTCTTCCTTTCTTTTCAAGTCTTGTGGTTACTGGCGAGGAGCGGGTGGACTGAGGCTCGCGAGAGAGGACCCACACACACCCTTTTTGCATGTACATGTATTTATTTTCAGTTTTGGACCTGTGAGGTCTTGTACATTACTGTAAATGTAACCAGATGTACAGAACAGTTGTATAAATGTGTATATATGTATGAAAAGCCAGTTTGGGCTCATTGTATATTTCAATTTCAGTTTCAGCTTCCGCATGCAATGTAATTAGCAGCAGGTTTCCTTTTTCGTAGGATTCCCGTCGCAGGTACCCGATTTTCAATTTATTTAATAAAAAAACAGTAATCTCTCAGCAGGGGTACTCGTGGCGGCAGGTCCCACATTATTGGTATCAGAGCGTTCCTCTTTACCATTTTAGTAGATATTTGAGTTGTAAGTGTGTGGTGCCTGTTTTCTCTTGTTCGCAGCCATCGTCCAGACCCTCCTCACAGCACAGTCAGGTATTTCTTTCTAACTTTGGTTATGTTTGTGTTCCTAACCTCATTTGCTTGTGATGCTGTAGATAGAGAAGAATATGTACCTAGATACATAGATGAGGCTAGTAGTAGCCCTCATGTCCAACCTATGAGTGTGAGTGGTAGAAGGAGATCTCAGGGTACCTCCCATGTGTCCATTAGGCCAGATCAGCTCAGGGAAATGATTGGGGAAGTTGTCAGAGAGAGTCTTCAGCAGGCTGGTGTGGGTATTGTCCAAGAGCTAGCTAGAGTTAATCCCCCTCAGCATGAAACTTACCAATCTTCAAGAAGAAGAACAGCACAGTCACAGCCACAGCCACAGCCACAGTCTCAGCCTCAGCCACAGTATTATTCTCAGCCTCAATCAGTCAGAGAAGGTTATCAGTTTCAGCCTCAGCCTATCAGAGAGGGGTATCAGTATCCATCTAGGTTTATAGAGTACAACCAGGCCATGAGTACAGATACAGCTGGCACTAGTTCATCAGAGAGGCTGCATCCCATCTATCATCTGCTAGGGTCCTTCTAGCCATCTAGATTCAGTGGGTCCCGAGATCCAGCAGTGGCAGAGGAGTGGATAGAGTCCGTGGAGAGTGTGATGAGACTCTACACATTGTCTAAGCGGGAGAAAGTCAGATATGCAGTATTTCTCCTGCGTGGTGATGCCACGGTTTGGTGGGGCCTGGCCAAGGCTACCATCAATGGGGAGCAGATGACCTAGGCAGAGTTCAGACAGCTATTTGATGCCGAGTATAGAAGCACTGAGATGATGTATGCCAAGGCCCAGGAGTTCATTGACTTGACTCAGGGGTCCAGCTCAATCAAGGAGTATGTAACCAAGTTCAACGCACTGGCGAGGTTTATTCCTAGTTTGGCGGGGATCGAGTTGGGGCGAGTGCAGAAATTCATCCACGGCTTACACCCTGCGATAGCCAAGGATGTTCTGACCGGAGCAGAGCCTCCCCAGCGGTTCAGTGATGCTTTGGGGAGAGCCCTCAGATTAGAGGCTGGTCATCAGAAGATGGGTACCTTGAGCCGAGCAGTCGAGAGGACAGAGGACAGAGATAAGGGCAAGAAGCCAATGTCGGCCAAGAGATCAACCAGAGGAGTTCAGAGACAGAGGAATATACCACAGTTTTCCCTGCCACAGTGTACTCGATGTGGCAGACGACATTCTAGCGAGTGCCTTACTGACCAGATTGTGTGTTACTTATGTCGTCAGCCAGGGCACAGGATGATAGAGTGCCCAGCCAGAGGTAGAGCTGGTGTTGGGCCCAGCAGAGGTGGTGGTGGCCAGTACAGAGGCAAAGGAGGTCCACCCAAAGGCGGAGTAGGAGTAGAGAGGGGTAGAGTAGACTTTCCTAGACCTGGCGTTGGAGCACGTGGAGGAGGTGCTGGTACTTCAGGAGGAGATGGAGGTGGAGGCAGAGCCAGAGTTTATGCTGTCCGTCAGGAACAGGCAGATGTCCTACCCCATGTAGTCACTGGTCAGATTCTTTATCTTGGTACTCCTTTATTTATATTGGTTGATTGCGGGGCCACACACAGCTTCATTTCCATGGGAGTGGTAGAGAGATTAGGGGTTGACCCTAGTGTGGCCGATAGGAGTATCTTAGCTGAGATGCCAGATGGGGGTTATGTGGTGAGTGATAGAGTTCTCTGGGGTCAGATGATAGAGGTGATGGGTAGGCCCATGAGTATTGATCTGATTCTGCTGGAGTTAGCAGATTTCGATATGATCTTAGGGATGGATTTCTTGGGGAAATATGATGCAGAGATAGATTTTGGAAGGAAGAAGGTTAGATTCCACATAGGCCCTGATTGCTTTGTATTTGGTGAGGGCAGAGTAGACAGCTTGATGATCTCTTGCATCCAGGCGAGCAGACTGATGAGGCAGGGTTGTGTAGGTTACTTGGCCAACGTGGTGTGTAGTAGTTCAGTGGGGCCAAGTATTGATGCGGTGCCCGTTGTCAGAGAGTTCAGAGATGTTTTCCCAGAGGAGTTGCCAAGGTTACCTCTAGACAGGGAGTTGGAGTTCAGTGTCGAGCTTCTCCCTGGTACGGCTCCTATCTCCAAGGCTCCGTATCGGATGGCTCCAGCTGAGCTCTAAGAGTTGAAGAAGTTGCTGCAGGAGCTGGTCGATAAGAAATTCATTCGACCAAGCTGTTCACCGTAGGGACCTCCAATTTTATTTGTAAAGAAGAAGGATAGGTCGATGAGGATATGCATTGACTACAGGGAGCTGAATAGAGTAATGGTGAAGAACAAGTATCCCCTGCTGAGGATTGATGACCTCTTTGATCAGTTGAGAGGCGTAGGGGTGTTCTCCAAGATTGACCTGAGGTCTAGCTACTATCAGGTCAGGGTAGCAGAGAGAAATGTCCCCAAGACTGCATTTAGGACTCGTTATGGGCACTACGAGTTTGTGGTCATGCCATTTGGGCTGACCAATGCCCCAGCCATCTTCATGGACTTGATGAACCGGGTCTTTCATGACTGCTTGGACCGGTTTGTGGTGGTATTCATCGATGACATTCTGGTTTATTCCAAAAATGTGGTAGAGCACGAGGAGCATTTGAGATTCGTGCTTCAGAGACTGAGAAACTAGCATCTATTCGCCAAGTTCTCCAAGTGTGAGCTCTGGCTCGACAGAGTGGCATTCCTAGGCCACGTGGTGACAACAAAGGGTATTTCAGTGGACCCTAGCAAGGTAGAAGCAATTCTGAGTTGGCCAAGGCCAAAGACAGTGAAGGAAGTTAGAAGCTTCCTTGGGCTAGCAGGATATTATAGGAGGTTCATCGAGGGATTCTCCAGCCTAGTAAGGCCTCTCACTGTCTTGACTAGGAAAGAGACTCCTTTCGTGTGGTCAGAGGAGTGCGACGCACGGTTTCTAGAGCTTAAGGAGAGGCTGACTAGTGCTCCAGTCCTGGTGCTACCCTAGGAAAGGGTAGAGTTCGATATCTACACGGATGCATCCCATCAGGGGATTGGGGCTGTTCTGATGCAGAATGGTAAGGTGATTGCCTACGCCTCTAGGCAATTGCGAGATCACGAGTTGAGATACCCTACCCACGACCTAGAGCTTGCAGCGGTCGTATTTACCCTGAAGATATGGAGACACTACCTCTACGTAGTCAGATGCAGCATATATTCAGACCTCAAAAGTCTGAAATATTTCTTCACCCAGAAGGAGCTCAACATGCGACAGAGGAGATGGTTGGAGCTGGTGAAGGACTACGACTGCGACATCAGATATCACCCGGGTAGAGCCAATGTGGTGGCTGATGCCTTGAGTAGACGAGTGGCTTTATCCAGCCTATCAGTTCAGAGAGAGCAGTAGCACGAGTTGATCAGAGAGCAGATTGAGATTATATCTGCGGGTTTTTTCAGGCTGCGTATCAGATCCTCCCTGTATGATGAGATCAGAGAGGGGCAAATGTCTGATGAGTGGACTCAAAGTATGCTTCAGAAGATGTCAGAGAGAGCAGTGCCAGACTTTGAGTTCAGAGATGAGATCTTGAGGTTCAGAGGCAGAGTCTGTGTGCCCCAGAGTTCAGAGTTGAGGCAGAAGATTTTGGCAGAGGCACATAGTGCAGTGTATTCAGTGCACCCAGGTAGCACGAAATGTACAGAGACCTCAAGAGAAGTTTTTGGTGGTCAGGGATGAAGACAGACATAGCAGACTATGTCTCCAGATGTCTGGTGTGTCAACAAGTGAAGGCGGAGCACCAGAGACCCTCAGGATTACTTCACCCCTTGAGTATTCCTGAGTGAAAATGGGATGACATCTCTATGGACTTCATTTCTGGTCTTCCCAAAGTCCAGAGGGGATATGATGGTGTATGGGTGATAGTGGACCGACTCAGCAAATTAACACATTTCCTGCTAGTCAGACAGGGAATGTCTACAGAGCAATTAGCCAGACTCTACATCAAAGAGGTGGTGAGACTCCAAGGCGTCCCAGGACGATAGTGTCAGAAAGGGACTTCAAATTCCTATCAACCTTCTGGAGATCTCTGCAGAGAGCATTGGGAACCAGGCTGTAATTTAGCTCAGCATATCACCCTCAGACGGATGGCCAGACTGAGAGGGTGAATAAGGTATTGGAGGATATGCTGAGAGCTTGTTGTATGGATTTTCAGACCGAATGGGTAGAGTTGATCCCTCTAATGGAGTTCGCCTATAACAATAGTTATCAGACGACGATTTAGATGGCTCTATTCGAAGCATTGTATGGTTGGAAGTGTAGATCTCCTCTCCATTGGGATGAGATTGGAGAGAGAGATTCTTTGGAGACAACAGTGGGACCAGAGACGACTCAGAGGATGATTGAGCAAGTCAAGATCATCAGATAGAGGATGAAACAGGCCCAAGATCGACAGAAGAGTTATGCTGATCTGCGACGCAGAGAGATAGAATTTTCAGTGGGCGATAAGGTATTTCTGAGGATTGCTCCCTATAGGCAAGTCCTCAGATTTGGTAAGAAAGGAAAGTTAGCACCTAGATTCATTAGTCCCTACGAGATTCTTGAGAGAGTGGGGACAGTCGCCTATAGATTAGCACTGCCAGCCAGTATGGACAGAATCCACAACGTTTTTCACGTGTCTCAATTGAGGAAATATGTGGGTGATCCCTCGCATGTGCTTCATTTTTCAGAGGTTGAGTTGGCAGAAGACTTGAGCTACCAAGAGTTGCCTATTCAGATTCTTGACTATAGAGTTAAAGTCCTCAAAAATAATGAGATTCCTCTGGTCAAGGTTTTGTGGCGCAGCCAGCGTGTGGAAGAAGCCACCTGGGAGGTAGAGTCTGAGATCAGGGATAGGTTCCCAGAGTTGTTCAAGTAAATTTCGGGGTCAAAATTTTGTTAAGGGGGGAGGAATGCAGCATCCCAGGTTAGAAAAGCCCTTAGGGGTAGAGTTTTGGGGTTAGAAATAAAATTCAGGAATAGCTTGGGAGTCTAGAGAAGTTCAGGGGTGAGTTAGTAGTTTTCCAGAGCTGTGTAGCCTTCGTATGATTCCTTTAGGGAGGTTTCAATCATGTGAAGCGCAAGAAGTGGATTATATTCATTTTCCCTTGGTGCACTCCCGTGCATCATGTCTGCACGCTCGTGCAGGTGGGTAGAAAAGAGAGAGAGGCGAGAGTTATTACATTTTTGCTCACCCATTTCAGCTTCTTGTTCTCCATTTCAGTAGCTCCCAGCCTTAGACGCGAGATCTAGCTTCCAGTGGCTCCCAATCCAGCTAGAGATCAGAGATAATAGCTTGAGTTAGAAATCTCCAGCAACCATGTCAAGAGGTAAGTATTTCTTACTTCTTCCGTGCATTCCCAGCTTGCTTTGATGATTGATGATTGTTTGGAAATGTGTGTTTGCATTTCCAACTTGTTTGGTTGGTTATGTGTGATGAATATGATGATTGAGATGTTTATTTTCCACCCAAATGCATGCTTGCTTGACTTGTATGTGTGTTGGTGAGAGAAGTGATGGGTTTCCATGGTGAAATCAGCAGTAATGGATGCATGTTGAAATTGATGATAGATATGTGATTATAGAAGTGTCATTTGTGTGTGTTTCAGTTTAATTTGAGTTTGGTTACCAGGTGCACGCCCGTGTGTCCGTAGACGCACGACCGTGTGCCTGTGTTCTCGCGAGTGCACGCCCGTGTGCACGAAGGGCATACGGCCTGGAATGTAGGGCACACAACCGTGTGTCTTGAGGGACACGGCCGTGCGTCTGCTTTACGCGTGAAATGGCCAGATTTTCCAATGGCTTGCATGGCCAGACACACGACCGAGGCACGGTCTCGTGTGTGCGCAGGCACGCCCGTGCGTCTTGTGAATTTTCCCAGAATTTCAGAAATTGAATGATTAAAGGTTTGGTAATCCATCCAAGGGCTAATAATCATCAGATAATCCAGAATTCAGATAAGAAATGTAGCATATGCATTCATAGCATAACATGTAGTCTGAAAGAGGATCCAGGAATTCGGATTCAGTAATTTTCAACATTCAGAACCCAATGTATGGGTTACAATTTTAGGTGAACTCGAGAGGGCATCTGTGAGACCCAGCTTTCTGACACCAGTTAGAATGCTCAGCACAGTTCTCAGCTTTCTAGCCTGTAGCTAGAATGTTCAGCCTACTTGGCCAGGATGCCGAATCGTTGTGTTCATCAGCCTGATCAGCACAGCAGGTACCTTTGGGTACATATAGAGTTTCGCATGCATGCATATTCAGATTTCAGTTACCATGTCATGGCATTCATTTCAGAATTTGATTAATAATAAGCAACAACTAATCCAGTAATCAGTTTCAGCGCCAGCAAGCGATTAGATGCATGAATAGGGCCGAGGCCAGGTATGTTGTTTGCATGTTTGCTTGCTTGGGTCTAAGGGAAGTAAGGAATGCTTACTGGGTGATCTTTATCACTCATCCCTTTCCTTCTTCCTTTCTTTTCAGGTCTTGTGGTTGCTGGCGAGGAGCGGGTGGACTGAGGCTCGCGAGAGAGGACCCACACACACCCTTTTTGCATGTACATGTATTTATTTTCAGTTTTGGACCTGTGAGGTCTTGTACATTACTGTAAATGTAACCAGATGTACAGAACAGTTGTATAAATGTGTATATATGTATGAAAAGCCAGTTTAGGCTCATTGTATATTTCAATTTCAGTTTCAGCTTTCGCATGCAATGTAATTAGCAGTAGGTTTCCTTTTTTGTAGGATTCCCGTCGCGGGTACCCGATTTTCAGTTTATTTAATAAAAGAACAGTAATCTCTCAGCAGTAGGGGTACTCGTGGCGACGGGTCCCACAGGCCTTGATCAGTTTGTGTTTGGTGAGGGTAGAGTTGATAGTTTGATGATCTCCAGTATTCAGGCGAGCAGATTGATGAGACAGGGTTGTGTTGGATACTTGGACAATGTTGTCTACAGTAGTTCAATGGGTCCAGGTATCAAGGAGGTACCAATTGTTAGAGAGTTTCCAGATGTCTTTTCGAATGAGTTACCAAGGTTACCTCTAGACAGAGAATTGGAGTTTAGTGTTGAGCTTCTTCAAGGTACGACTCCAATCTCTAAGGCTCCGTACCAGATGGCTCCAGCTAATTTTCAAGAGTTAAAAAAGCAGCTTCAGGAGCTGATAGATAAGAGATTCATCAGGCCCAGTTGTTCACCTTGGGGGGCTCCGATTCTATTTGTTAAGAAGAAAAATGGGTCGATGAGGATGTGTATCAACTATAGAGATCTGAACAGAGTGACAGTGAAGAACAAGTATCCCTTGTCGAGGATCGATGACTTGTTTGATCAGTTAAGAGGTGCAGCTGTGTTTTCGAAGATTGACTTGAGATCGGGTTATTATCAGGTCAGAGTGGTAGACAGAGATGTTCCTAAGACAACTTTCAGGACCAGATATGGGCATTATGAGTTTGTAGTTATGCTATTTGGGTTGACTAATCCCCAACCATCTTTATGGATCTGATGAACTTGGTGTTTCATGATTGCTTGGACCGGTTCGTGGTAGTCTTCATTGATGACTTCTGGTGTATTCCAGGAGTGTGGCAGAGCATGAGGAGCATCTCAGATATGTGCTTCAGAGATTGAGAGACCAACAACTGTATGCCAAGTTCTCCAAGTGTGAGTTCTGGCTTGACAAAGTAGTATTTCTAGGTCATGTGATGCCAACAGGTGGCATTTCAGTGGATCTCAGTAAAGTGGAGACTATTTTGAGTTGGCCAAGGCCGAAGACAGTGAAAGAGATCAGAAGCTTCCTTGGGTTGGCAGGCTACTACAGGAGATTCATTGAGGGATTCTCTAGCCTAGTGAGGCCTCTCACTACCTTGATTAGGAAAGAGGTTCTATTTGTATGGACAGATGAGTGTGAGATGCGTTTTCAGGAGCTCAAGCAGAGATTGACTAGTGCTCCAGTTTTGGCGCTACCTCAGGAGGGAGTAGAGTTTGACATTTATACAGATGCGTCCCATCAAGGGATCGGGACAGTATTGATGTAGAGTGGTAGGGTCATTGCCTATGCCTCCAGACAGTTGAGAGATCATGAGATGAGATACCCTACCCATGATTTGGAGTTAGCTGCAGTTGTTTTCACCCTGAAGAATTGGAGACACTATTTGTATGGGGTCAAGTGCAGTATCTATTCAGACCATAAGAGTCTGAAGTACTTCTTCACCCAGAGAGAACTTAATATGAGGCAGATGAGGTGGTTAGAGTTGGTGAAAGATTATGACTGTTACATCAGATATCACCCAGGGAGAGCCAATATAGTGGCTGATGCATTGAACAGGCGAGTAGCCTTATCCAGTCTTTCAGTTCAGTCCGAGCTACAATATGAGATTGCCAGAGAGTAGATTGAGATAGTGACTGCAGGTTTCTTCAGGCTTCAGATCAGATCCTCACTGTATGATGAGATCAAAGACAATCAGAAGTCAGATGAGTGGACTAAGAGTATGATTCAGAGGATGTCAGAGAGGTCAGTGCCAGACTTTGAGTTCAGAGATGAGATCTTAAGATTCAAGACAGAGTTTGTGTGCCCTAGAGTTCAGAGTTAAGATAGAAGATTTTGTCAGAAGCACACAGTACAGTTTTTTCAGCGCACCCAGGCAGTACTAAGATGTATCACGATCTCAAGAAGAGTTTTTGGTGGTCAGGTATGAAGAAGGACATAGCAGACTTTGTTTCCAGATGTCTGATATATTAGCAGGTTAAGGTAGAGCATCAGAGACTCTCAAGTTTACTTCATCCTTTGAGTATTCCTGAGTGGAAGTGGGAAGACATATCCATGGATTTCAATTCTGGTCTTCCCAGAGTTTAGAGAGGATTTGATGACATATGGGTGATAGTGGACAGACTCAGTAAGTCAGCTCATTTTCTGCCAGTCAGATAGGGCATGTCTACAGATTAGTTGGGGAGACTGTATATCAGAGAGGTGGTTAGACTTCATGGTGTTCCCAGGACTATAGTGTCAGACAGAGACTCCAGATTCTTGTTAGCTTTTTGGAGATCATTGCAGAGAGCCTTGGGGACTAGACTGCAGTTCAGTTCGGCATATCATTCTCAGACAGATGGGCAGACTGAGAGAGTTAACAAGATTCTGGAGGATATGCTCAGAGTATGCTGTATGGACTTCCAGACCGATTGGGCAGAGTTAATTCCTCTTATGGAGTTTACATATAATAACAGTTATCAGGTGACTATTCAGATGACTCCATTTGAGGCGTTGTATGGTCGGAAGTGTAGATCTCCTCTTCATTGGCATGAGATTGGAGAGAGAGATTCTCTGGAGACAGTTGTGGGTCCAGAGATAGTTCAGGGGATGATTGAGTAGATCAGGATCATCAGGCAAAGAATGAGACAGGCCCATGATCGATAGAAGAGCTATGCAGACTTGAGACGCAGAGAGATTGAGTTTTCAGTAGGCGACAGAGTGTTTCTGAGGGTTGCTCCATACAGGCACGTTCTCAGATTTGGCAGGAAGGGGAAGTTGGCCCCTAGATTTATTAGTCCCTATGAGATACTTGAGAGAGTGGAGACAGTTGCCTACAGATTGGCGTTGCCAGCTAGCATGGACAGGATTCATAATGTGTTCCATGTGTCTCAGTTGAGAAAGTATGTAGGGGATCCTTCTCATGTGCTTCAGTTTTCAGTGATTGAGTTGGCAGATGATTTGAGTTATCAAGAGCTGTCAGTGTAGATTCTGGACTACAAAGTCAAAGTTCTCCGGAACAAGCAGATTCCCCTTGTGAAGGTCTTATGGTGCAGCCAGAGAGTGGAGAATGCCACTTGGGAGGTAGAGTCTGAGATCAGGGATAGGTTCCCAGAGTTATTCAGGTAATTCCGGGTTCAGAATTTTTATAAGGGGGGAGGAAATGTAGCATCCCAGGTTAGAAAGCCCTTAGGGGAAGAGTTTTAGGGTTAGAAACGAGATTCAGAGAGAGATTGGGAGTCTAGATGAGTTCAGGGGTGAGTTAGTAAGTTTTCAGAGCCTGTATGGCTTTCGTGTGAATCCTTTCGGAAGGATTCGATCAGGCGAGTGAGCGGGAAATGAGAAATACTCATTTTCCCTTGTGCACGCCCGTGCATGGCTTAGTATATAAGTGAGCCAAGAGAAAGTTTAGTTCTTTTCTCACCCAGCTTTCATTTCAAGCAATTTCTCTCTTCCATTTCAGTTCCTCCCAACCTTAGAGAGGAAATCCAGCCAGCGGTTGCTCCCAATCCGATTAGAGAGCATAGAGATTAGTTCGAAAGAAAAGCTTTCAGAGGCAATGACACGAGGTAAGTGTTCGCTTACTTCTCGTCGCATTTTCTCAGCTTTCTTTGATGAAATTTGATGCTTGACATGTGGATGAGTTTGCGTATGTTTGTTTGATGATGATTGTGGTGTGAAATGATGAAATTTCCATCCTTGATTCTTACATGCAAGCTTGATCATGTTTTAGTAAGAGAAAGTGGTTGCTTCCATGGTGAATTCGTGAATACTTGATGCATGATGGATTGAATGCTTGCATTGTGTTATTTGAAGTGCTGGGAACATGTATTTGAAGTGAATTGGTGAATGGATGTGAAATGGTTATGAATTTGTGCAATTTCCAGGCGGTGTTCTTATTGAAGAACCAAACGCACGACCATATGCCTGCATGGCACGGTCGTGTGCCTGCATGGCACGGTCATGTGCCTTTGATTTTTCAAGAACACGCCTGTGTGCACGGGTAGAAAATGCACACACACGCCCGTGTGTCTGCAGACACACGCCCGTGTGCAAGGTTTCAGTGAGAATTCCAGTAGCTTGCACGGTCAGTAGCACGACCAGCACACGGCCCCTGCGTCTGGGCACACGCCTGTGTGTCCATGACTTACACGCCCGTATGTGAGCCATGCATGCCCGTGTGCTTTGTCCACACGCCCGTGCAGCCGCAGTTTTCCAGAAAATGATTATTAATTGACTAATTAAGCATGCAAATTCAGAATAAAGGCTAAATTGCTTCAGATAAGCATCAGATGAGCATGAATTCAGTAATAAAGCTGCATATGCATACTATGGCATTACATGTACCTTCAGATGGGATCAAGGGATCCGAATTCAGTAGTATTTAGTTTTCAGAACCTGATGTACGGGTAAGAGTATAAGGTGAATATGAGGGGGCATCTGTGGGATTCAGCTTTCTGACACCAGTCAGAATGTTCAGTAGCATTACAGTTTCAGCCTTCTGACACCAGTCAGATCGTCTAGCAGTTATTATTTAGCTTTCTAGCCAGTAGCTAGACTGTTCAGCCCACATGGCCAGGATGCTGAATCCCTGTGTTCATCAAGTCTGATCAGCACAGCAGGTACCTTCGGGTACATTCAGATGGAGGTATTCAGATGCATGCATCCACAGTATTTTCAGTAGCATGACATGACATACACATCATGACATGAATAATAATGATATCAGTGAATGAATGATATTCAGTAAATCAGTTTTCAGATTCCAGCAAGCACATAGATGTATGAATAGGGCCGAGGCCCAGACCCAGGTATGTTTGATTATTGTGTTTGTTTGTGCTTGCTTGGGTTTTGAGGGAAGTAAGGAGCGCTTACTGGGTGATCTTTATCACTGATCCGCCTCCTTCTTTCATCCTTTTCAGGTGTTCGTGCTGTTTCCGAGGAGCGGTTGGATTGAGGCTGACGGAGAGGGCCCACACCACGATCTCAGTATGTATGTATGTTTTGGACCTGTGAGGTCAGGTTGTAAATGCATTATGTATTCAAATGTACAGAAACGATATGTATATATGTTATAAAGGCCATTGGGCCCATTGTACATAACAGATCATATATATTTCAGTTTTAATCAATGTAAAGCTTCCGCATGTGTATTCAGAATGTATAGCAGGAACAGGTTTTATTTTACTTTCGTAGGATTCCCGTCTCGGGTACCCGTATTTCCAGATTATTAATAAAAGCTCTCTAGTATTATTCAGCAGTAGGGGTACTCGTGACGGCGGGTCCTATAATATGCAAATGGACATTAGATGAAGTGTGGGTGTTTATTATTCAAACATTCATTTTTCATCTATGAACTATATGCATGTTATTTGAGTGTAATCGTTTCTACCAAATGTTCATCACATGCTTATTACTTGGTTCATTTTAGGAATATGTAAAATGTTGACAGTTTTTGCTTAATATTATGAATAAGAGTAAAAGAACTAAATATTATGTTGGGTTTGCATAATATGACCTATTTGTAGATGACTGCGATTTAGAATGTGTAAGATATTCCTTTGGGAATCTACACATGACTTAAGTGATCTATGGATGGGCCCTATTATGTTATATTTCATGGAATAAACTATTTTCTGTGGGTGTATATTTATGGATTAGTGCTTTTAATATGACCTAAACTATTAACCCTTGTTTTGTAGGTTTTACGTTCATTTCATATTTAGATCCTAATGGTGTATGTATTATTACTGTGTCAAAATAAGGGTGCATTTACTTTATTTTTTCAAACCTTAAAGGTGTATATATTATATCTATTAGATCTAAAGGTGAATGATTTACGTTTGCCAAGCTTTTATGAGAATTCAAATGGTTTGTAATTTACTTTAATTTACTTGTTTAGGAATTTAAACAAATTGTAATTTAATTTTATAAGCTTGTTTAGGGATGTATTGATTTAATCAGTTGTTTTGTAGATGTTTTACAACTTTGATATATGTTTAATTATCGCAATATGTAATAAATATGGAATAAAATTAAACTTGGTAAACATCTTTAAATGAGCCACCTAAGAAGAAGCCAACCTTTGAGTTGAGTGGTGTGAATATCTAATGTTGGGAATCCTATGGTTATCAGAAGGGTACCCATGTAGCAGAATTTAAAATTTAACATAGAGTTTGAGAATTCCAAGTAGGATCACGTCTATCATATGTATGAAAAATAAAACTGAAACAAATATTTAGTGTTTCTTTAATGTGTACCTGTGATGACCCATTAAAACTTCTACTTTGTATTACCTTATAGTTCACTTCTTGATAGTCAATAGACTCATAACACTAGTAGCATACACGTAGAGTAGCTCTGGTGAGATTTTTTTTTTTTTTTTTTGGGTAATTAAAAAATTTATAAAAGAAAAACGGGCAAGCCCGATACAAAGAAAGCGTAGCAAAAAGCCCGCCAAAGTCCAAAAAAGGAAAATCTATCCATCCCTCTTGAGCGCCTACCTTGTTCGAAAGAGATCAAGAGAATATACAAGTCAATAAACAAACCATTTCTTAAGCTAAAGCTAAAAAATGAATATAATACCAACCCCAAAAGAGTAGCCCTAACTAAGGGATACAAACAGCCCAATCTAAGAAAAAAGGCAGCAACACCCAAAAACAGCCCAGGCTAAATAAAAACAAGCAGCCCAAGCAAGTTAAAAGCTAAATATACATTTACAAAATGAGTTGCCCATTGCAAGCAGACCAGCCAACTAGAGAGACTGGAGAACCTCCTACTGCAGCCTAAAAGTCCAGCAGCACAGCTGGGAAAACCACCATTTTCCTCAGCCAATGCTGTCCCGTAATTAATCCACCTGAATGCACATTGATAAGCATTAAAAGCCCGTTGAGATGTGTCTTCATGCCAGAAAAAAAGTTTCCAATTGCCTTCAAAACAAAAGGCCCTCAAAGCCTCCCAAAATCCTTTACAAACAACCAAGTAAAACCTGGAAATTTTCCAGATTTTACTGTTCACAGAACTGAAACCGTGAACAGTAATATCTGGGTTTTCCAGAATTAAAGCCTCTGAAAGCAGCCTGAACACCCTGTGAACCCAGCCGAACAGCCCCCCACAAGTGTAATTTTTCCCATGCTTAACATTCGAAGCCATTCGTCATTGATCGGACGTGATTCGACTCGAAAGGGTAGCAGGAGCCCAATTTGCATGGTTGTGGATAAAATGCAACCACCTAATCCAGCTCACATGGTCAAAAGCAACCCAAAAAAACAGCCAAATAACCCAGGTTTCATTGCCACAGCATGTGAGGACACTATAACTCAACACTTTGAGGTCACCAACCATGCAAATATGGAAAATGACAGTTAAGTCACAAAAGGACTTTCCATTGCTTATCCAAGAAACATAAGAAATCCTGCAAAACAATAAACTTGTTAGTAAAACCCCTCTCTCCTGTCTCACTCTGCTATTTCCTAAGGCACTAATGTAGTCTTGGTTACTATCTCTCCAACAGCCCTCATGAGACCTCCACCACCAACTACTCCATAAAAGGAAGAAGCAAGGAAGATTCATGGCATTTGAAAACAATTAAAGGAAGAGACCAATTTATGACAAGAGTATCATTCTGACTAGACAAAGGGAAGTTTCTTAACTCAGCACATCTATCCCTTATGACTCTTCTAGTGATTTCACAAACCCTCTCCTTAGTCAAAGAACCCCTCCCAAAGATCCTATTGTTTCTTTCTCTCCAAATGTTATAGACTACGGCTGTAAGACTCATCTTAGCAATAGTGGATCTAAGTGAGTTCCCTTTCCACTCTCTAGTAATCTCTACAATATACTCATCCCACCTCTGGCTTCTATAGCTAAGGTTGCTCCGGCTAAGAATATTGCTCCAAATAAAACCACTGTAGTCACATTGAAAAAAGAGATGATCTAAATTTTCATCAATCAATCCACATAACACACAAGTAGAGTTAGAGCAAACTCCATACCTTAGCAAATTATCTCGGGTGGTCAGTCTCTTTCTCAACGCAAGCCAGAGAATGATGGCATGACGAGGGATGTGTTTTTTGTGCCAAATGAGGTGAGCCCACCCAACCATGTCACTCTTTCTCCTAAATTCTTCCCAAGCCGATCTAGTAGAGAAGTTGCCATTTGAATTCGGCTTCCAAATGATCTTGTCATTACCATCAATCGGCTTACTTAACATAGCACCCTTCACTTCGATCATCTCACGAGAGTTACTCGGTGGCCAGTTCCACTCTCCATTCGCCATAATCTCTTTGACCTTAGCAAACTTGCTCAACCCTGAGTCAAGGATGATGCTTTCGCCATATTTTTTTGCCAGAGGCCCAAACGGATGCCAATTATCACACCAAAGGTGGGTATTTTCCCCATTACCAATCAGATGGCTAATTCTGTTTTGCATATCATCTCTTAGCTTAAGGAGCTTCTTCCACCACCAAGGGCTGTCACTAGTGCTCTGAATATTCCATATGCTCTTATTCCTAACTCTATTTTCTTTAACCCAATCAACCCAAATAGATGAACTCTCAATTTGAACAATTTTCCATAAATGATGAGCCATGGCAGCCTTGTTCCAATCTTTGCTTACTTTAATCCCCAGCCCACCTTCATTATAATTCTTGCAAACCTCCTCCCAAGCAACTTTAGCCTTGCCCAAGTTGAGATCTCCACCACTCCAAAAGAAGTTTCTGAGTTTGGCATCAATATCTTTGAAAACTTTGTTAGGGAGGAAAAAGTGGGAGGCCCAGAAAACTTGAATGCTAAAAAGGATCGCTTTAATAAGGACCAATCTTCCGGCATAGGAAAGATGTCTACTCTTTCAAGACAAAATGCGTCCCAGAATTTTGTTGATGAGAGGCTTACAGTCTGCTTCAGATATTTTGGATGACACCATAGGCACTCCAAGATACCTAAAAGGAAGGGAACCTTCCTCAAACCCAAAGATATTGACAAGCCCCATCTTCTCTTCTCTATTCACCCCAGAAAGGAAAATGTTACTCTTGCCCTTATTAGCCTTCAAGCCAGACCAATTATGGAAGGTTTCAAGCGCATTCTTAAAGGTGTTGATGGATTTTTCCTCAGCCTTACAAAATAAGATGAGGTCATCAGCAAAGCACAAATGAGTAATTTTGCTTTTCCCACACTTCCAATGGTACCCAAAGTTTCCTTTGTTGACCTCAATTTTGACCACTTTTGCGAAGGCTTCCATTACTATAACAAAAAGATAAGGAGATAAGGGATCCCCTTGCCTTAGCCCACGCGAGCTCTTGAAAAAACCCTCCAATTCACCATTAATGCAAATTGAAAACATCGGCGTAGTTATACATTCCTCAATCCAATGAATGAAAGTGGAGTTAAACCCAAGCCTTTCAAGACACGCTATGATGAATTCCCAATTGACCATGTCGTAAGCTTTCATTAAGTCAATCTTTATAGCACATCTTTTCCTACTAGCAATGTTTTTGTGATAACCATGGAAAAGCTCATTGCAAAGAAGAATATTGTCTCCAATACTTCTGCCTTTGATGAAAGCCGCCTGAGCCCTACTCACACACTCTGGGAGAACATCTTTTAGTCTATTCGCAATAATCTTGGCAATGCATTTGTAAATCGTATTACAACAGGCAATCGACCTAAAGTCTTTAGCATATGACGGGTTGTCACATTTAGGCACCAGGGCAAGGGTGGTACAATTAACCTCTCTCAGAAGAGTCTCTTTTTCGAAGAAGTGTTTAATCGCTTCAATCACATCTTCTCTAACAATCTTCCAAGCAGCCTTGAAAAACATAGCCCCAAAACCATCAGGTCCGGGGGCCTTGTTATTATCCATAGCAAATAAGGTCCTTTTTATTTCTTCATCAGTAACCGTTTTGACCATCTCAGCAGCCTTAATGTTGGGAATCGAGTAATCAAATAGTTTAGGAAGGTCATCCCTTTTAAAACCTTTCTCCTCACCAGAGAGAAAGCCTTTGAAATGTCCAACCAATATGTCTTTGATTTGTTCCTTCTCATAAACTAAATTGTCTTTCTCATTCTTGATAGCTTTGATAGCATTCCTATTCCTACGCCTCTTGAGACATTTAAAAAAATAACTAGTGTTCTGGTCTCCTTCCTTGAGCCAATTAATTCTGGATTTTTGCTTAAAAAAAGACTCTTCCATCCAACTGACCTTACAATAATTTCTAGAGAGCACTTTCTCGTCCTCAGTGAGACCCTCATCTAAAGGATTGCGGAGAAGCCTAGCTTGGACGTTATCCAACTTGTCTTTGGCAAGTTTCACCCTCTCAGATATACACTAAAACTCTTTCTTATTCAGCTCTCTCAACTTACCCTTTACCATTTTTAGTTTTTTAACCAATCTAAACATCGGGTTGCCAGTAATCTCAGTATCCCAACAGTTTTTAACCAAAGGCAGAAACCGAGAATCAGAAGCCCAAAAATTGAAAAATTTGAACGGACATCTTCTTCCCCTTTCATTATTCTCACATTGAATAACAAGAGGGCAATGGTCAGAAATACCATTAGGCAGCACGGATCCAAAAGAAGTCGGGAATTTGTCCTGCCAATTCTCATCAATCAACACCCTATCCAACTTGCAAGCAATCCTGTTGTGCCCTTCACTCATATTACTCCATGTCATGTAAGGGCCTATATGCCTAAGATCATCAAGACGAGCTCTGGTGAGATTGAAATGTCTTTTAGATGCTAGTTTAGAATATGTATACATATGTGTATTTGGAACAAAGAATAATAGATAGTAGGCAATGAATGGTCACTTGGTGCATAAATTGTACTCGTATTTATAGAATAGACATATGATCATGTTAACAACTTAAACAACCATGCTACCATCTTACATAACCATGCGCTTATCTTGCATAGTTGTGCACTGTATTTGAACTCTACACATTGCCTCTCTATTGTTTAATTAATAATGCAACTGAAGTGGTAAGGCATACTATTTAAGGACCAATACCCATGCAATAACTATTATAAGCATGGTCATGTACCATTATTATATGATCATATGTTAACAATAAATATTTGACTTAGTCAATTGAATATTTCGTCCAAATGTCTAGATTTCGTCAAGCATCCAAACATATGATTGTGTGTGCTTGCACAATCATATGTCAAGGCAAATCTAAACATGACTTCTCAAACTAATTCAAATCAAATCGATAAATCGTATGTGATTACACCCAAACACAAATATTAGGATGATGATCCTTTATCTCATAAGCTGTGAACTCCTTAATGTTTGTGACCTATAAGCTCCCTACTAAGTATTTAGAGCTGAGTTGGAAATGAACATAGATTAAAAGTGGCCTCTAACAAAACATCATGACCACCCAAATAGCAGAGTGTCGGTGAACATCTCTCAAGCTTAATCAAGTTGATAGTTAACATATAATACGATCCTTTTATAATTATGTCGCATGAGGGTTAGATATATATGTATGTCTATCTCAGAAAACCCCCACATACATATATGTCCAAACTAAAGATATTAGATATAACATTCACTGATCGAACTATGCCATAGCCATGGTTGTTCTGGGCATACTCAATAAAGATAAAACTCTTATGTTTGGGATTGAAAAATCCTATATCGATCTACCATAACCTTTATATTAGTCATGATGCCAATCACTTACCTTTATAAGACCCCATTTATGGTGGTGTATTTGATACCTCAGGTTGAAAGACTACATATACTTATCAAGTCATGAGGATTGATCTATAGACATAATAGAACACATTATATATAGGATTCTCATTGTTGGGTTAGTCCAATAAACATAATCACCAAATCATATACCTATGTATAGGACTAGTTTCTACCAATAAGTCGCAATACATGCAAACCGTTGCCATTTTTTGATGAGCTCACATACACTATGGTAATCCTTTTACCATCACCAACATGCATAGGTATTATGGTGATGTTAGGTTTACAGACTCATTATAGTACAACCATTATTACACATATATGAAAAGTAAAATCAATTATCTAATTTTACCATATTCAACATAACTAAAAATACTAGGGGCATGTCATATTCATTCATTTAGAGGCAACAACATCAACATGACTAATTACTTTATATTATTAATAATCTTAATGTATTTAAAAATTACAATTAAGTCCAAGTATATACAAAATTACATAACAGATAAGGCTACAGTGTACCAGCCCAAATAATCTCCCACTTACATTATAGCTAATTAAACATGTATCTAATACCATATGAGGCAACATGTCTAGGCTTAGTTAATGGATCAACTAAGTTATCTTTTGTATCAGCTCTTTCTATTTGCACGTCATTCATTGTAATGTCTAATGCAATAAATGGAAGCATCTAAGAATATGTTTGGATCTCTGATGAGACTATGGTTCTTTAAACTATACAATGGCCCTATTTTGTCACAATAAAGGCTCATGGCATCAACAGTGTTGGGTATCACTCTAAGTTTAGATATGAACATCCTAATCCAAACTAGTTTTTTCGCTACCTCAGCCAATGCAATGTACGTAGAGTCCATTATAGATTCAACAATAATACTTTGCTTGAAGCTCCTTCAACTTACTGCACCATCATTAAACAAAACACAAATTCTGACTAAGAATTAAAATTATCTTTATCAATATAGAAACTATCATCAATGTAACCATGAATAGTGAGTTTATCCTCTCCTCTATGATCAAGAACATGTTCTTTGTCTATTATATATACTTAAAGAGGTACTTGACAATAATCTAGTGTTTTTTATTTAGATTAGATTGATATCTATTAGAAATACTCAAGGTATAAGAGACATCAACCTACATACTTGATCGATCCAATTATGTAGGTAAAAGGAATATGACTCATCTTCTCTCTATCTTCAAGTATCCTAGGACACATAAATATATACACTATAAGTCATGGGTAACAACTCTTTCTTTGACTCCTATATATTTAACCTTTTTAATATTTTATCTATGCACATGCTTTAACTTAGTCCTAATAGCTTATATGATCTATCATGATAGATTCTAACATCAAGAATGTAAGTTACTTCTATTAGGTCCTTCATAGAGAAGTGCCTTGATAACCAAGGCTTTACAATATGTAAGTATGAGATATTATTTCTAATAATCAAGATGTATTTGACATGCAATACTAGAAATGTAATTACACTTCCATTCAATCATTTGTATATATATGGCTTACCTTTGTTTTTGATAAAACAAAATTCTTTGATGGTTTCATCAGAATGAATGTTCTAGCTCTTCGATGCTTACTTCAGCCCATGAATGGACTTTTTCAACTTGCATACTTTATCTACTTGTCCCTCAAGAACAAAGCCATTGGGTTGTGTCATATATATATCCTCCTTAAGGTTTCCATTCAGAAAAGTAATCTTGACATTTGTTTACTAAATAGTATGTAATGATAATAACCATTATCCAAATAAACTTTAGCATTGCAATCGATGAAAAGGTATGCATGTTTTATAACAACCAATCATGTTTTATAGGTATGCTTGTTATCAACTATTTTAGTTTTCTTTTTGGAAAACCATTTGCACCTTATAGGTTTTACTCCTTTAGGTATATCTAACAAAGTCCAGACGTTATTTTGATACATAGAAAATATTTTGGATTTCATGGTTTTATGCCATTTAGTATAGTTTAGAGTTATGATAGCCTCTATATAAGTTCTAGGATTATTATTAGAGATGACTAGTATGTTACCATGCTAAGTCACAAGAAAACCAAATCTCTTAGGCTTATGTCATATGTTATGAAACCTATGCAGTTATTGTGTACCATGTTCAACCTCTTGAGGTAGCACATTGTTTCATTCAGCATCTGTGAACATATATGTTATAAGAGCCTCAACAAACTCCATGTTCCTCATATTAATCCTTTTAAAAAGGTATTCCCTTTCAAGAAAGACATAAATGCAAGCAACAAAGATTTTCAACTCATTCGGATAGTAGAAATAGAAATCTTTAGTTTTTTTTGGGTACCTTACAAATACACATTTTTTGGCCTTAGAGCTCAGCTTGTTTGAAGACAATTCTTGATATAAGTATCATGACCCCAAATTCTCATGTATTCAAGGTTAGGTTTTTGCCCAGTCTATAACTTGTATAAAGTTAATTATACAAATTTGGATAGAACACGGCTCAATGTATATACTATTATCTCCAAGGTATAGCTTTAAAAAGCTATCATAGTTCATTAAAACTTATCATCAGTCTGACAATATCCATTAAGGTTTGATTTCTCTATCCAAATACGTCATTATATTATGGTGTACATAAAGGTGTGAGCTATGAATTTATACCCTACTCCCTTAAGTATCAACTAAATTTAGCATTCAAGTACTCTCTACCTCGACCACTTGAGAGGATCTTAGTACTTTTATTTAGTTACTTTTCTACTTCACTTTTGAATACTTTGAACTTGTCAAAGCCTTAAAATTGTGTTTCATGAGAAACATATAGCTATATCTACTGAAATCATCAATAAATGTCACAAAGTAAAGTTATCCCTGTATGTTATGCACTATCATAGGTTTGTACACATTGGTGCGAATGATCTCTAATTATTTTGCCTTTTTAAGATGACAAGAAAAAGGTGACTTAACCATTTTACACATTAGGCACGATTCACATTTATCATAAGATTGAAAGTCAAATGATTATGAAATTCAGTAGATTGTAGTTTTAGAATACATTTCAGGCTTATGTGCCCTAGCGTGCAATCCCAAAGATTTGTGGTATTCAATTCACCAGTTTTGATACATTTATTACTTAGGACATAAAAACCATTAACAAATGTTTTATGCCATAGAATATGTCATTCAAGCTAATAATTAAAGTACAATTAGCAATTAAGAATAAAAAAGCTCTTTTATCCAAAGTGATCTAGTATGTATATAATTACAGTTTTCAAGTCCCAAAATTAGCCTAGACAGTAGATACAGATCATAAGACCCTACAACTAAATCGGTAATCCTTACTCTATTCCTAACTTATAGGTGCACCTTTTCTCAACTAAGTGATTTACTTTATCTTAATCTTTACATATCACTATAAGTGATATTAGTACCATATCCCAAGTCAATGTCCTAAGATGAATCAAGAGAAAAGTTAATCTCAATATAGAACATACTTGAAGAACAAGTAGTTGACTTCTTTTTCTTATCAAGGCAAGCGTTATAGTGTTTTCTCTAATGGCCTAGTCTACCATAGAAGAAACAAAACAACCTATCCCTTCTATACATTACAAATAGACTAAAGACCAATAGTGGTTATGGTTTGCATTTGGGCTTTGGGTTTGGGCTTAGTTGTAGCCTTACCTTTCCCTTTGGCTTTTTCTTTGGCAATAACTGTAAGCACATCCTTCCCTTTTCCTTTGTTCATAATCTTACTCAACAATTTGTTTTGCACCTAGAAATTCAACTAAGGATGTGTTCTTGTTTACAAGGTTGAAGTTCATAATGAAGCTCAACCACAAAGGAGGAAGAGAATTCAACACTAGAGTTATTATTAGCTTGTTATCTATAATGAACCCCAAGCTAGCTTGCCTCTCAATATAGCCAATTATCTTAGCCATATGAGTGTCATATGTACCCTCTAGCATTTTACAGCTAAATAGTATAAAACTTATCTAATAATGTTTGATCCAGTTTTGAGTACTGTACATCTAAAAAATAGACTATGCATCTATTTCCTCATGCTATGTTTTTGGCTTGACTATCATAGAAACCAAAATAAGACATTGGACTTCTATATAGTCTTTTAGATACTTTTTATATATATCCTTTTTTACTTCGATAACATTAGGACCAGACTCTTTAGGTAGTTCCTCTTTAAAGATGTACAACTCTTCTTCTTAAGGTAGAACTATTATTAAGTTCATGTACCAATTTAAGAAGTTGGTGATGTAATATCCCCAGGGTAGAATTGTCATTTTAAATTGGAAATTTGGGTTAATAATGAGATTATAAGATAAGAAAGGGTAGCTGAATGAGTTTTAGAGGTAAAGTAGTCCTTTAGTAGCTTGTTTGGCTTGTGCTTAGACCTTTTTTAGGAGTGCTTTTGCATGCAAAGAGCAAAAAGCTAGGAAACTAAATTTCCTATGACACACGATCGTGTATACACTTCTCCACTACACTGTCATACATTTATATCATTTTCAACTAATTTATCAGGTTAATTTCCAGAATTTTCTTCTTATTTTTAGATAACCTTCATCCTAAAAGAAAAAAGGTGAGAATAAGTATTGATTCATTCTTGTGAAATGGATTGAAGGAATTTGAAAGCATATCAAATGAGTTTGGCATGGTTTTGGAGTTTTAAGGGGCGATGTTACAGAAACAGGGCAAGATGCATGACCATGTGGCCTGCAAGCACATGCTTTTATAGTTACATTCTTTTATATCATGACTGTGTTGAACTGACTGTGCATAACTAGAAAATCAAGGACATGACCATGCTTTGAAAAGACATGACCATGCTTTGAAAAGACATGACCATTTATTATCACATATGATTGTGTGGTGTGAGAATTATAGAAGCTAGCATGACCACGTGCATGACTAGGCACACACATGTATATGTTAGCATGACCATACATATGACTAGACACATGCCCGTGCACATCATAAAAGATATCAAACATCATTTTTGGCCTGTTTCATAGTCTTAGACCTAGATTACAGTAAGGATAACCATTCACCATGTATGATACATAATTGCATGATATTCATGTTACAGTAAAGTAGTTTTTTAGGAGAAAAGGATCAAGGGATCCTAAGTATGATTAAGGATAAAATGCTCTAAGTAAGAGAATCATTCTAAGATGAATACAAGGGGACACCTATGAGATCTAATTTCTAACTTACTGACTACAAGCTAGTATGGTGTCAAATTTTACCTTAATAATGCTAACATCAATATGGTTACATTTTCAACTTATTGGTCAAGGGTTAGTATGGTATTTTATTATCAACTTATTGTTATATCATCGATATGGTAATACTTACGTGGCTGAGGTATCAAATCTTATATTTATCAATTCAAGTGGTGCATCAGATTGTAACATTATATAATATTGTAAGAAAGGTAGGTTTAGGAGTGATCTTCATATTTCAACATGTATTATACCATAACATTCATTTCATTGCATGGTTCAAACATACATAAAAGTTTAGTAACCATCATAATACTTGTCCTAAAGAACTTGGGGGTTAGGAAATACTTATTGAGTGATTTCATCGCTCATTATTTCTTGTTTCTATCTTCTTAATAGGTCAACAGACAAAGCATTGAGTGAAGGTGGGAGTTAGCTATAGAGAGGGGGATCCTGGTTTTGCTAGGTGCAAGTTAGTTGCTTGCACATGCGTAAATTTTTATTTGTACATGTTCTATGACATTTGTATCTACAATATATATACATGCATGCAATACCCACCACATCTTTTTATAACTAAAGTATATGTGAAATATTTTAGTTACTGATTACATACATTCAAAAAGTTTTGCGTGAGGCCCCTATTATGTATATAATCAAATATTTGCTTCATAACTATAAGTTTTCTCAAATAAACCCGTATACATAGCAGTGGATTATAAATTTTTGGTATCAGAGCATGTTTTGAACAAATCTTCTAAAGAATGATTATAAATACTTTATTTACAAATTACATGAGTACAGGACCAGTCGATCCTAACAACTATTGCTTGCGATACCCCCTCAGTGTAAGTTTAGTAATTTGAAATGTATTATAAATGATTCTTATAGCGCTCTTATTTGTTTGAAATTATAGATGAAAGACATCACATCCCTAGGGCCATAAAGGAAGAGAGTAGTACTTCCCTTAGACTCATGAGTGTAAGTAGCAAGAAAGAATCTAGAGATTCTCGGGTTACCCTTAAATAGAAGATCTGAGAAATATTGTTAGAAAAGTAATTAGAGAAGATGCACGACAATTAGAATAGAGAAAAATGCAAGAACCAAATTATCAAAGACCCATAATAGAAGAATTTCTTTAGAGGCCAGTAAGGGAAGAATCAAAGTAAGGTAAAGGTGGTTTTCAGTTGCCAAAGTAGGGAAGCTATACAACATGAAGCTCTAGTGTTGAAGTTATCAGTTCTAATGGATCAGAAAAGTTACACCCCATTTATAGTCTATCGGAAGCCCCTCAACCACCCAAATTCCCTAGGTCAAAAGATTCAACTATGGTAGAAGAATTGGTACAAGCTGTGGAAAATGCCATAAGTCTTTTCACAATGTTAGATCAAGAAAAGGTTAGGAATGCAGTATATGTTGCATGAGGATGCAAAGGTATAGTGGAACATCACAAGGACTTCCATTGATTAAAAATACCGTAGTGCAGATATGATGTATGCAAAGGTCTAGAAGTTTATTGAGTTAGCTCAAAGGTTAAGCATAGTGAAGGAATACTCAATTTGATTCAATTCCTTGACGAGGTTTGTTCTTAGCTTAGCAAGGATAAAGGTAAAAAGAGTGCAAAAATTTATCTATTGACTATATCCAAGGATAAGATGGGATGTAATGACTAGGGCTGGATAGTGTGGGATGTAATAGCTAGGTGTACTCCCTTTTAGAGATTCAATGATGCCATAGGAAGGGCATTAAGATCAGAAGCCTGCTTATAGAAAATATGAGTATTTAACAGACCAGTTGAGCAAAGTGGAGATCGAGGGAAAAGGTCATTACAACAAAAGAAGCCAATAAGAGGGGTTCAAAAGCAAAAAGTGGCTCTACAAATGCTAGTTTATTATAATATAAGCGGAGACATGGCAACTAGTGTTTAGTATACTTTGGATGTCACCAACCAGGACACAAGATTTTAGAGTGTCCATTTAGAGTTAGTGCTAGGTCCAACAAGGGTAATACGGGTCTAACAAGAGGCAGAGCAAGACTATCAAGGGCCAAAGCAAATGTTACCAAAATTGACTTAATATTATTAGGTCTCATCAAATTTTAGTCTGCATGTAAGGTGATATTTTGCAAAACCAAATTTAAAACATTTATATTATGAGGTATAAAATAAACATGCCAATATATAAGTATCAAACTAACTTAGGCCCTGAGCCAAGGGAACCAAAAATCTAGGTTTAGATCATCAATCTTAAGACTCCAAGTATGTTGATCCTTCTTTTCTCAAAGTCTTCAAGTGATTTACAGAGCTTTGTCTCATAGTTACATATTTCTAAGAACTTTTCCAAGTAACTCCTATTTTAATTTTATATAGTAAATTTAGAAACCTCATTTTTGCATACAAAGTAAGAAAGGTGAGAAGAGAAATTACATCTAAAAGTCATAAGAGAAAGCACATCTCGTAGGTCCTATTTTAAATCTACAATACACATTCCTAAAAATTTATAAATATACATAGGTTAGTCCAATTCGTACACCGAGTACCATATATAATATCAATCATATACTTATATAGTTAAAATTAAATTCCATTAATTCTAATTATTTTTAACCATGTGTCAAATTTTTTTAGTCCCTATAGTTATAAAAAATTGTAACAAACCTCAAATGATGTGAAAATTACATTTTGGCTCTTAAGGTAGTCAACCGAATCAAAATGCAAAAATTATTTCACACACAATTGTGTGTGGTGAGACACATGGTCATGACAGATAAAAACTCACGACCATGTGTTTTCTCATGCATGGTCATGTTCCCATAAAGTTTTGAAATTTTGAAAAATGTCAAAACCTGGGGACATAACTTGCACATGACACACACACGAGTAGATTATGTGTTAAAACATGAGTATGTGTTCTAACTAGCATGATTGTGTGTAGACACACCAAATGAATACACAGGCATGAGCTTTATGACCATGCTTAACACATTTTTTGGGCTTTCGAGTAACAAAAATGGCAAAAAAATCACCCATTTTGTCAAAAGTATTACCAGAAGTGATTATAATAGGCACAAAACACTGTTAATCATTTTAGGCAATGTCTTTTCAACTCAGCCTATACAACCACATGATTTAAACAAGTATTTGCTATATATCAATATAACCATAGAAAACAAAAACTAATTAATTTAACATGTTTACATAATTATCATATTCAACATGTTATATCAATTTTCAAAATACAATAACATTCATATGAATAAAAAAAATAACAAATACCATTTTCAATACATACGAAGATAGTGGCTTTGATATCACTATTAGGAATCCCATAATCATAGGAAGGGCACCCATACAACAGAATTTAGAACTTAATACAGAGTCCAGGAATTTTAAGTAGGATCATGTTTATCATATGCATGAAAAATAAAATTGAAACAAATATAAGGTGTTTTTTAAATGTATACCTATGATGACCTTTAAAACTTCTACTTATGTTTACCTTGTGGTTCATTTCTCGATAGTCAAACAACTCTTAACACTCATAGTATCCACACAAAGTAACTTAGGTGAGATATATATATCTTCCAAATGCTAGTTCGAAATATTTATAAGTGTGTATTTGGTTAGGTAGGCTATATGTCAACTGTTTATAGTGTTTTGGTCTACTTACACTACAACAAATTCGATAAATTGTGACGTCAAAATTTGTCACATAAAGTGTCATTTTTGTCACTAAATTTTTTTTTGTGACGAAATTTTGTTGTCACAAGGATTGTCACCGTAGCTCTGTCTAAGAAAGTATATATGACGTAATTTGTATTTGTCACCAAATAGTCAAGTTTTAGTGACGAAAACTTTCATTGTCACTATATATTATCACTTTTTGTAACGTTAATAATGTCACAATTAATGTCAAAAATTTGTCATCTAATATCATATTTCGTCACAAAATTATTATACTTTAAATGACAAAATTATATCTCGTCACCAAATAATGTGGCTATGGTGACGAAAATCACTATAAATATGAAAATAATGAAATTATATTGACAAAAATATTGTTTAATTTTTTGTCATCTAAATTTGTTTTTCATCACAATAGATACGATGATAAATGACAATAAAAGAAATCGTCACCAAATAATATACCTTTTTTATGATGAAAATGTATTTGTCATTGAACTAATAAATTTTAATGATGTAATAAACGTCAAAATTAAAAGACAATTTTTTTTATCGAAGTGTCATTTTTCTTTACAAAATTTATATTGCCATTATATAATTATGTTTGTGAATAATATAATTCATTACAATAAAAATGACATTTTATTACTTAAAATCTAATATTTGAAAATTGCAATAAATAAAAAATGTCATAAATTATTGATAAATATACTTCAAGAAAATATATAAAAAATAAAATTCTTAACACTCTCAAAATAAAATATCAATGAACATAAATTCAATAATGTCGAACTATTATATCAGTAACTAAATCAACATAATAAGTCTTAAAACAATAATGAAAACTTATCAAAAAAAGTCATCAAGACCAATCTCCTTTCAAGCTTTACTTCTCAGATGACTTTGGTCTATCTTCCTTCCAAAACTAACAACTGTAAAATCAATATACAATAGTATCATCAAAAAATGTAAGCACCTCATAAAATCTATGACCTCATTACCATGGTTCCCTTAACCACAATCCCACTATTTTGACTTCTACGACGACTATCACGTTCTTTTGTTAGATACTGTACTCCATTCACAATGCATCTAGGGTACTTTTTAACACACCTATGTGGTGCACATGCAAGGCAGTATAAAGCCTTATTTAATTCTGATGATTCTTCATGATGGCCTTGGGATTTTCATTTACATGCTTGATGATTGAATCCTGTATGAACATGATGAGACCCATATTTTAATAAATTGTAAATAAACAGAAAGAAGAAAAAAAGAAAGCATACTCTTTTTTCATTAATATGTGCTTTAGATTACCTGAAGAATGTGCGAGTTAAGCTTGAGCTGCTGAACTGTTCTCTCCCCGAAAGCCTGATAACAAAAAACAGAACTCCAATTTTCAAACAATGACCTTTAAAACTTAAAAACATAGTAATCTAAGATGATTTTCCAGAATTCAGAGAAGTTCTTTATTATAAATATTTTTCTTGTTTTATATAAAAATTATAGTAATGCAAGAAGTTCGATCATTAAAACTAAAGAGAGGGTATCCAGAACTCGCACAAAACATATGATTTAACACAATTTTACCACGAAATTTAATCTTACATAAAAATAATATATGCATAAAAATAATATATAAGATATATAGAGTATACATATATATATATATATATATGTATGCGTACAGATACATGTTGTAAGCCATTTTAGGATGCCATTGATGTCGGGCTGTAAATGATTCGGTGACGGGATAAATGTAAACCTGAATGACTTGACGCAGTATGCTTGTGATGGGACCTACGGGAACTGTTTGCTTAAGGTTGTCTAGAGTTATGATGAAAATAATAAAAAACCTTTTGTTGACACTATCACTTATCCCCTTTCCCAATCTATGAGGAACACCCCATCCGAATATATAATCATATAAGAGTAAATAAAATGCATAATTGGTTGGGGCATCAGATGACACTTTGGATACAGCATCACAACTCTTTAAATGAGTCAAATAATTAACAAGACCAGAAGCTACAGTTGCAAAATCAGGTACCCTTTGGTGGAACTATTACTTAATGCGTGAATTATGGAACAGAAAAGAAGAAACATTGCAATGTTGGTGGATGCCTAAATATTTTAGACTTAGAAGGTTAGAAATCATTAAATACTTTAGGTTTCTAGTTCTCCTCTTAATTTCTATTGGTCCTGTATAGGAATTCTGTTACTAGATAAACTCAAAACTTTGATAACTAATTAATATTCAATCCATTGAAAACTAAAAAGAAAAGCAAATATATTCAGATACCAAACGTTTTTTGGGAAAGAAAAAAGCATATTGTTGGATTACCTTATGAAAATATTTTTGATGAAAAAGATGTTCCAACAAAAGCTAGACCAATACAGATGAATGCAGAATTAGAGCACTACAACATACTGGCACAACTTTGATCAAAATAAAGAAAACTTGTCAACATACTACACAAGTCAAGTACACTTCATTTATGCCAACCATTGTTACTAGACTCACAACAGAGTTCAATCATTCAATCAACTAAAGTTATTGAAAAGCTTTAAAATACTTTTACCATACATAATTGAACTTCTTATACAAACAAATTACAAATTATATAATCATCATAGTACTCTCAGTCTAAAAAACCAAAATAACAAGTAGTCCTTCCAGTCTAAAAGAATAAGAACACAAGGTAAGCACCAGATCACTTAGCATCAGAATAACAATCACCAGAATACTTCCAATAAAAAAGATCAGAAACGCAAGCAATCCTGCCAGGTTCTTTTCAAGCGTTATGACTACATTTCCTAGTATAAGTCAAGGTAAGCACAACATGTACAATCAACAGATCACTCAGCACAAGCAGTCCTCCCATGTTCCTTCGAAGTATTACTACTACATTAATCAAACTACTATTATTCAAACAACACATATCACAAGAGCCCTAACGTCACAAATGCTTACAAAATCACAAAATAAAGAAGATTAGGAGACTTGAGGAGGTTTTACTTACCTTGAATGTTGGAATAAGCCTTACTTCTTGTAGATTTTCAAATCTTTGTTCAAAAAATTGAGAAAGAGATACAAAGTTTAGGGATCCCTTTTTTGACTTTGCCCTTCTTCTCCTTTTCCTCTCTTCTTCAGGTTTTCTTCTTCTTCTTTAGATTTTATTTTCTTTTTATTTTATATTATTCTATTTAATATTTTT
>JAJEJH010000353.1:0-40819 GCA_026122585.1 Anacardium occidentale | reverse complement strand
TTTTTACTTAAACAAATCCTTATTTTAAAAAGAAAATTTAAGGTTTGTGATACATGTTTGGGAGAACACTTAAAAGTTGGGAGAAAATATTTTTAATACTTACCCTTCAACAAATAGTTATATAATCACTTTCAAATATTTATAATAAAAAAATAATATTAAATCATTATCACTCACCGAGAACATCACCAGCCTTAAAACTCTTTCCTTTAGGCCAGTTAGCAACGTTATAAGTCCAACCATCAGAATCAGAATAACCAACGGTGTAAGTTGTTGCTTCGCCCACCTCATGGTGAAGCAACAATAAGAATACCAACACAATCCCAAGTGCTGCACTGCCACTTCCCTTGATCACCATATTTTTTTTTTCAATTTTAACGAGAGAAATTAATAGTAAGGTGAAGGGTGACTGACCCTTTTTATGGAGCCGGTTGTGGGGACCTATTAGTGTGAACACAACCACTAAAAGGCAATGCTTTTTGAAATTTTAGAAGTAAACATAACAAATTTGAGTTGGCAGTTGGAACGAGAAGAACTGTCTAGTGGATTGTCTATAACACGTTTTTTGTTGAATGAAGGGTTTATTTGAGGGAATAATGTGTTAAATGTGCGGTAAGTCATATCATAATACTTAAAAGCAAATATGAAACGACTATGTCTCACTAGATTGATGTGGAAATGATAAAAAGATCAATTTTATAAGAAATAGGTTTTAGTCTTAGACATTTGTCATAAGCTGCGTAGAATTGAGAAAAATGAGATCACACACAGACACGTGATACTTTACCTAATGAATTTATTTATAATTTATTCGATGGCTAGACTTTTTTAATAGGGTTGTTTTTGGTGTTGGGAATGAGTCTCATCATGACAGGATAGATTTCTTCTCGTTTTCTTTATTTAAATTCTTATGATGACGCGTATGTCTTAACAATTATATAAAGTAGTTAAGATAAGCTTCTATTTTCTATCTTTTTTATTAATTATCTACTAGAACATGTGCAGGATCATGAATTTGAGAAAAATTGAAGAGAAAGTTAACTGACATTTTATTAACTTACTTCAAAGCAGCTGCGTTGGGGCTTTTATATAAAATAGGATTCAATTGTACAGAAGACACATTTGGGAAACGTTTACCATTGGATTGAGCTGCAAATACAGGTTTTTGGTTATGGCAAGGTAAAGTTAAAAATGCTTAAGAGCGAGGAGAATAAAGATATAAAGATGACTATCGAGCTTCTGCAGTCAACTTAATTGAAACCGCGAGTTTCACTATAAAACTCACCCTTTTGAACTCTTTTTTTCTTATCTCCCCTTCAGCCAAGTTGCCTTCATATTACCCTTTAATATGAACTTCATTCATATCTCCCCCTGAGATGAATTGGAATTTAAAACTCAGTTTTTCCCTTCCTTTGAAAAGCTTAAATTCTTTTCACATGACAGATTGACTACAACTACTAGGCTTAGAAACTTTGGAGCACACAAGGCGAACAATCATAGTGCTTCATAATCAACTCCAGTACACGCTACTAACAACATTTACTAAGTAGCTAAAGTAACAACCATGACTATAGTGACCCCCGCCACAGGCTTACTATGTGCAATTGTTTAAAATATATAAATATATATATATATTATTATTATACTAAAAAAACGTCTGTGACGGAAATTCCTACAAGGAAAGGGAAACTTAACTGCTACTCAAAAATAATTTAAAATTTTGAATACGGAAGCGGAAAACATAAATAATGCAACAAATATGAGATAATGACTTTTTACTAAAATTCTCAAGCAGCTCATGTATAAAATATGTCATCCATACAGCGTATAATACAATACAATACACACACATATACATGAGAAAATAAACTAAAGCATGTGAGCCAAACATGCTAGCTGTTGTCGAGTCATTTCCCCAAAATCTGACAGTTGTATTGCTACTACTTAGTCCCTAACTCACTGACTTGCAAAAGAGAAAGGAAGGGAAAATGGTGAGTGACAAATCACTTAGTAAGCATTTCTTATCTCTCACACAGACAGGTCATCGAGCATAAACTGATCTCAAGTCTAAAATCTCACTATTCTCTGCTTACAGTTTTCTTAGTCATTCTTTTTTTATCTCTTATTTCTTTACTTTCTTTATTTCTTGATTTGTGAGGTTTCATCTGATTCTATTTAATGCTTCGTGCTTTACTTTTATCTTATCTGTTTCTTATGAATGTTGTACATGACATGATATGTATGCTCTGATATCATGTAAATACTCATTAATAATAAAACTTGTCCCTCGAGCTTGATTTTCTGAAAAGTCTTTCTTTTCTGAAATCTCTTTCTGATATAAAACTCTGATTCGAAGATCCTCATATATATAATATAAACTGGAATCTGTATCAAAAAATACTGTATCTGAAAATATCTTTACTATACTAGCCAGACTGATGAACACAGGGATTCAACACCTTGGCCGTGTGAGCTCAAACTTATGATAAAACTACTCGTGCACGACCATGTCCTCACTAGCAGATGATGGTTTCCCTATCTAGCGGGCGTGAAACTCATAGGTGTCCCCTCGTATCCACCCCTAACTGATATCCGAAACATCATATATCTATACTTTTAAATCATACTTTTGAATCTTTAGATCCCTTTCTGAAAACATTTCATGTGGCATGTTGTGCTCAATACTTTGATAATCATGCATGATATGTTGTTATATCTTGTTATTCTTATGTTTCTCATGCTTAGAATTTGTTTAAGATTTCTTAGGTTTGCTTGTCTTTGCTTTAAATGTGTTTAGGAACTATTTCTCTCATTTTCTTAAGGCGCACGGGCATGCCATGCTTGGCACACGGACGTGTGTGAAGGCACATGGGGCCGTGTTTAAACCATACCCTCAATCGTGCTAGCATCTGGAAAGTAACAAACATTGGCTGGCCACACTAGCGTGTGGTACAAATACACAGGTGTGCATCTGGAGCACAAGGTTGTGTACTACACTGCATCGGTGTGTAAATGTCTCAACACCATCCTGTGTCTTGCCAATACGGGCGTGTAGAATTGGGATCGCACAGACGGGGGTGCACATCAACTACACGGGCGTGTGTCTAGATTTTCATACGTACACGGGTGCCATGAAAGGTCGTGTTTCATGTAAAATTGAGGCCACACGAGCGTGCATACTCGGGTGCACGGGCGTGTGCTCAACCCAGATTTTATAGATGCGTCTGAAAACCTAGAAAATGTCACTCAAATTTATTCAAATCTCAACCATTTCTCAATCAAATATACACATAACATATTCTTATGCCCATAAACATTCTCATTTCATCCATTCATCAAAAAGCATGCTAAAACTCACATATTTCTCATGATTCCATACCCAAGCACATAAACATCATACATTTCATAATAACCTCTCAAATCATCATGCATTATCTCATTTCATCATCAAATCACACTGGAAAACATGCTCATCACATAGCGACCATCCAAGAAGCTCAAAATCTGAGGAAGCATGCTATAAACCTAAGTAAAAGAGGTAAAGAAATACTTACCTCTAGCCATTACGTCTGGATCTCTCTCTCTTGAAGCTCCAAGATCTCTAGCTAGAATAATAGCTACTAGTTACACGGATTTTGGCCTAGAGTCTGCTGGAAATAGAGAAGAGAAGAAGCTGAAGGAAAACTGATAAGTGTCAATTGCATGTATAATTCTGTGGTAAATTTATAGAGTTTTAGGGGTGATTTGACCATTTTACCCTTATTATGTGCATATTTTGGGATCACAGATTTTCATGTTTGGTTTTGTAGGAAATATTGATTTTAATGTGATTTCAATGGAAATCAAGCCAAAAAGACAATTATGAAAGACTAGCCGGAGGTTCGACTTCAGTCTAAAGAAGAATGAGTAGCTAGAGCAAAAACGGGAAAGGAGAGTATTATGCGACACAGCAGAAAATGAGGATTTTCAATATGTTTGAGTTATGTAATGGCCTATTATGGGCAGCCCTTAAACCTCTCAAATGATATCAAATGACACTCCAAAAACCCAGCAAAGATTAAGGCAAAACTCACACAAAAACAAGCAATTTTTCAATCAAAATAACTCCAAATTTAAGCACTTTCAACTCCAAATTAGTAACAACTTCAATCAACTTTCAACTCATCAATATTCAACATCAAATATCCTCATTCAATCAACACAATGCCAATACTTACTTGATAAACAAATGCAAGAAATTGTTCTTCAAGACTAAAGGAGAAAATCCACCAACTTGAAGTTGATTCAAGCTTAAAGAACTTTGGATACAAGCTTAAAGGAAGATCCACCCACTTGTTTCAAAGCTCACCCACTTGAATCTCCACCACCAATTCTTTCTTGCAACAAGAATTGGATAAAGGAAATAAAAGGAAACAAGAACCAACAAGTTCTTTATCCTAATCAAAAGCACAAAGCTTTAGGGTTTAATTTCCATATTCAAGTCTCTTTACAAAATGAGAAAAATAGCCTTTATATAGGCTTTACAAACCATGGTTAAAGTAACCAAACTTTGGTTTACTTTACACCATATTACAAGTTAGGAAAATAAAATAAAAGCCAAAGACATAGCAAGTAATTCACATATTTTCTAATTACATTACAAAATAAATCAGAAATAAATATAAAAATGGAACAATCTTGGATGCAAACATTTTCCTTGATCAATTTTCTTTGGTCCGAATTTTCGAGTCGAATATTTGAATTCAATCCGAAAAGTCGTTGGCATTCAAATTGTCATTGGAAATCATCAAAAATTCAAAATCCTCAAGGAGAATGCATTTGAGGAGTTTTGAAAGCTGAAGCATGCCAAAATTGCTTGAAAATACCAAAATTCCCAAAATGCGGCAGAATCCAGATGCCGCGGCATGGAGTGCACAGTGCGCAAGAGCGCACGCGGGTGCGCGCGCAGGCAGGTGTGCGTGCAGAGCAGCCAAGCGCTGGGCGTGCGGGAGCTGGGCCTGCGTGCGTTGGGGCGCTGGGCGCGCGTAGGTGTGCGTGGGTGCAGGCTTGCGTGCGCAGCAAGGCAGCGTGCAGGCGCGCGCGCGCACGCAGGTCAGGGGCGTAGTACTGCGACGCCAGGCAGGGGAAATCTTCGCGCAGCCCGTTTTCACTCGTTTCTTATCCGAATTGAGTCCCGTTTTTTTCCTTAGCTTCGTATGAAGCCACTTGATGAATAATGATGTCTTCGATTGCCAAAAATGATGTTTATGATATTGGAGATACATTCGAATGCATGACTCAAACCAACGCTTTATCATCTCATTTGACAAGACATTTTCGAAATTGATGTGCTTGGTTCGAGTTCTCCATTTTAAAAGCATCATTGAATTTCCTTGGATGTCTTGAACTGGATGAGTGCTACTTGAATATAGATCATACTCCCCTTGTTGGAGAGGATTTGTCCTCAAATCCACAATTTTCGAATCACTCACCAAGCACAAACTCTCAATCTCTTCTTTCAAACTACCATGCTCTACTGTCATTTCTACCTTGGAAATAATTTTCTCAACCTTGGAATTGTCTTCCTTTGCAATCACACTTCTATCTTCATGCAAAACAATTTCCTTGGCTTCATTCTTCATGTCAATATCACCCAAGGTAACAATTGGTTCTTGCTCTTCCATAGCCTTCATCACACAACCTTTTTCTTGTGTCACTTCCTCCTTGATGACATCTGTCTTCTTGTTGGCTGCTAAAATTTGGTTTGGGAAGAATTTTCTTTTCATTAACTTCTTCAATCTTTCCCAAGATTCAATTCTTTCTTTCCTTTGGAGATTTTTCCACCATGTAATTGCATAGCCTGAAAATGTTGAGATGGCAATCCTATACTTTTCCTCATCATCACATCCCACATAAATGTGCTTGAAAACCCATTCAATATCAATTAACCAATCAATAAAAGCACCGGGGTTCATATCTCCATAAAAGCTAGGAATTTCTAACACATCTTCAATTTCCATGGTTTAATTTGGATTTTGGAGAAAGAACAAATGAGGAAAAAATGAATTCACAATTCTGTGAACAGTGTTTTCGAATGATGAACAGTGAATCCGAGAATGGAATAGTGTTTTCAATTAGGGTTTGGGCTAAGGTATGGAATTGGGTTAGGGTTTTGATGTTTATTTGGTCTTTGAGATGGAGATTGGGCTTTGTCTTGTGTTTGGGCTTAGGATTGGATAATAAGGGTAGTATTGGAATATTAAAAAAAAGGTTAATTAAGTAATTTGGGATGAGGGTAAAATGGTAAATGACATAAGTAAGATAGTTAAGGGCTAATTATGATGATTAGGGTTAGGAAAATGACAAAAGTGTTTAGGGAAATAATTAGTAGAAAGTGGTGAGGTGGAAAGTGGAAGTACATGGAGGAAGAAACAAAGTCAACAACTTGTAGCTCAATAAATGCTTAGGGTGGCTGGATGTGTAAGTTTACAAAGCACAATGTAGACAATTGATGAAGGTGAGGACAAAGAGCAATTAAGGCTACAAGGCTATGCTATTTTGTTTTTGAACTAATTTCCCTCCACCCGGTTTACCTTCTTCCTTGAACCAAATGCAAGTTTCCAGCAAAATGCAAAATCCCAGCCAACTCAGTGCAAAAAATTTTCCAGCAACAAATTTCTTTTCCCTAAGTGCAACCACAATCCTATAACATTTCAAACACAAATTTGCAAACCATAACAACCCTAATCTTCCAACCAAAGCTCTGATACCAAATGGCCTATTATGGGCAGCCCTTAAACCTCTCAAATGATATCAAATGACACTCCAAAAACCCAGCAAAGATTAAGGCAAAACTCAAACAAAAACAAGCAATTTTTCAATCAAAATAACTCCAAATTTAAGCACTTTCAACTCCAAATTAGTAACAACTTCAATCAACTTTCAACTCATCAATATTCAACATCAAATATCCTCATTCAATCAACACAATGCCAATACTTACTTGATAAACAAATGCAAGAAATTGTTCTTCAAGCCTAAAGGAGAAAATCCACCAACTTGAAGTTGATTCAAGCTTAAAGAACTTTGGATACAAGCTTAAAGGAAGATCCACCCACTTGTTTCAAAGCTCACCCACTTGAATCTCCACCACCAATTCTTTCTTGCAACAAGAATTGGATAAAGGAAATAAAAGGAAACAAGAACCAACAAGTTCTTTATCCTAATCAAAAGCACAAAGCTTTAGGGTTTAATTTCCATATTCAAGTCTCTTTACAAAATGAGAAAAATAGCCTTTATATAGGTTTTACAAACCATGGTTAAAGTAACCAAACTTTGGTTTACTTTACACCATATTACAAGTTAGGAAAATAAAATAAAAGCCAAAGACATAGCAAGTAATTCACATATTTTCTAATTACATTACAAAATAAATCAGAAATAAATATAAAAATGGAACAATCTTGGATGCAAACATTTTCCTTGATCAATTTTCTTTGGTCCGAATTTTCGAGTCGAATATTTGAATTCAATCCGAAAAGTCGTTGGCATTCAAATTGTCATTGGAAATCATCAAAAATTCAAAATCCTCAAGGAGAATGCATTTGAGGAGTTTTGAAAGCTGAAGCATGCCAAAATTGCTTGAAAATACCAAAATTCCCAAAATGCGGCAGAATCCAGATGCCGCGGCATGGAGTGCACAGTGCGCAAGAGCGCACGCGGGTGCGCGCGCAGGCAGGTGTGCGTGCAGAGCAGCCAAGCGCTGGGCGTGCGGGAGCTGGGCCTGCGTGCGTTGGGGCGCTGGGCGCGCGTAGGTGTGCGTGGGTGCAGGCTTGCGTGCGCAGCAAGGCAGCGTGCAGGCGCGCGCGCGCACGCAGGTCAGGGGCGTAGTACTGCGACGCCAGGCAGGGGAAATCTTCGCGCAGCCCGTTTTCACTCGTTTCTTATCCGAATTGAGTCCCGTTTTTTTCCTTAGCTTCGTATGAAGCCACTTGATGAATAATGATGTCTTCGATTGCCAAAAATGATGTTTATGATATTGGAGATACATTCGAATGCATGACTCAAACCAACGCTTTATCATCTCATTTGACAAGACATTTTTGAAATTGATGTGCTTGGTTCGAGTTCTCCATTTTAAAAGCATCATTGAATTTCCTTGGATGTCTTGAACTGGATGAGTGCTACTTGAATATAGATCATGTAATGAAAACGTGGTCTTCACTAAAGTTGTAGTGGACATCTCAAGCTTTTCAAAAAGCTTTTATGGGGAAAAATCCAAGTTCGTTTGGGCCCTCAACCGTTGCTGCAAATTCAGGTCTTCTTGGTGAAATTCTGTGTCTGACAACTGAGCACTAAAATGGTCATAACTTGAGATTCGGAAGTCCAAATGAGGTGATTCAAAATTCAAATGAAACTAGACATCCAGGGCTACAACTTTGATGAAGACCAAAATTTTGGATTCCAGAAGCTACATGCAGCGGCATCATGCCGCAGCATAGGGTAGTGCAGGAGGCGCATAAAAATTCCAGAATCAGCATGCCGCAGCATAAGGCCGTAGAATGCAGTCCAAAATCTCCAGGCCGCAGCATGATGCCGCGGCATGGGAAAAATTTTTCAGAATTTCACTAGGAGTGAAATTCTTCCCTAACCCTAACTATATATATATATCTGTGTAATTTTAGAATATGGGAGAGTTGTCCTAGGAGAGTTTTTGAGAGATTCTTCACACAATTTTCTGATATTCAATATTTTATTTTGGGGATTCAATTAAAAGCTTTTTGGATTGCAATTGTGAGAATATTTTTTCATCAACTTTAATAAGAGATTCAACACTTCTTCTGGTTTTATTCTTGTTTCTCCATTATGCTTATGATTTGTTTGAATCTCATTGCTTATTTGTTTTTAATGATGAACTAAATAATTTTTGCTAAGATTAGAGCTAGCTAATTCATGAATATGTAAGGTTTTTCAATTATAATTTACGAACATGTTATTTCATGTGAGTTCGCATTCTGAACTTAATGCCTATTAAAAACTTGGCCAATTTTAATAGGATTTTTGTTGTGTGATTGAGACCGAGAGATGATATTGCATAAAAGCAAAAAGAATACGAACCGTGGATTAATTAAATATAGAGATATATTTGATAATACATGCAATGGTCATAGGCACAATAGGCTTGTACTGAAAGCTAGTGGATTCCATAGAACTTAATGCATTTTCATCTAATTTAACCTAAATAGAGATATTTAGATTATTAGATTGTTAAATATGATTAATATTGCTTGAGAAAGAATATTGATCAATTTAGGGAATTTCGTTGTCACATGAATAACATAAGATATATACGCATACGAAAAACCTACATTGTAGTGAATTAGTGAACTCGAAATCTTAGCATTTTCTCACATATTGTTATTCGATTTACCTAGGCATGTTTCTTAATTGCTTGATTTTATTTTTATTTTATTTTTCATATTTATTTTAGACTCGAATTCGATAGTTTAGATAAAATTAAGAGTGGTGACGTCTTGGTACTTGTTTACATGATCCCGTGGATACGACACCCTGAATACTTCTCATATTACTTTGAACTAATACACTTACTAGGAAGTTAGGGTTTAAACTTTTAACGCATCAAAAACATTGAGCGAAAATACAATAAAACTAAAGCATTTATCGCACCTCTCTTCTGACACACGGGCGTGTGCCCCCCAAAAACTTAAATCTTTCTCTCCTCGCATCATACATGGAATATTCTTCCCAAAATATCCATGTATAAGCCACGAAAGGCTTCTAAAAGACTCTTCTACCCTCAAACCCTTTCGAATCCAATTTCTATCTGGAAATCTTTCTTTTACCCTTAGTCTCAAGCCTAAAATGACAATTCTACCCCTTGGCTATTACAATGACATTGATAATTCTATTAAATAGATTGATAGGTATGATTTAAGAAGTTGAATTGTGAAGAAAAGCAACAAGAGAGAACACTTTCATTTTGGGTATAGGAGTTTCAAACTTGTTTACTACTAGCAATAAGAAAGAATTAAACTCACATTTGTTGGATAATACTTTGAAAAAAACTTTATTCTATCTTTCAAGATTCAAGTTCCAGTACAAAATAGAGGAAAAACAAGGGTTGTACAAGTAACTTTAACTCAAAATCTTCTAATTTTCCTTACTCTCCTCAAACAAACAAAAGACAACCAATTTATATATACTATATTTAACTCCAGCTCTAATGTTCAATTAGAAGCACTCAATTGTAAGTGCTTTAACTACTTCAACAACTTGATTCAACATCAGTCTTCAAGATTCTCTAAAACAAGCAACCCTAGACTACTTTACTTTTATTCATCGCATACAACAATATGAACGCTACTACTTTGTTTTCACATTTTACTTATTTCAACTCCAATATGACACCACATCACTCAAACTTAACGCCTTCAATTAATGGCACTTGCTCCTATTATCTATTTATACCAAGTAAACATTAACACATTATTCTTCATGTCCTCCCTCAAGCACAAATTTAAAAATATATATATATGCATAAAAGAAGAATGATGAACACCAAAATATCCAAAAAAAAAAAAACACAGAAAAAAATAAGTTATCTAGCTCATGTTCTACAAAAAAAAGGAGAATGGCTCCCTCATGTACAAAAAAAACTCTTCCCCCAAGTTGTACTTCAATAGTTTAAACATCTTACCCATTTGATAAACAACTCATTTTTAAACTCCGCCTTGAAGTTATGCTTCAATAAGCCAACCATCTAATCTACCTGTTCACTACCGTTTTGCTCAACTTTAGCTTCATTTATACTACCTTCTATATTTTTTACACACACTCCTAATCTTTCTCTTAACAACATAAATTTTACAGACAATGGCTTGGTAAAGATGTCTATAACCTGATCTTAAGTAGAAACGTACTACACAAACAACACAATGGACCTTTTTGTTTTGGGATACTTGGGGTAGATTGTTGTTAAACCATATATTCACCTTGACAATATCAAGTGTTGTACCCAACCATAAAACCGTGAACTACTAAATTATTATATAGTTCTGCCCAATTCCTGTAGTAGTAATTGACACATTTTTTATAAGGAAATGAAACCTTATTAGCACTTGATTTATCTTGAAAAGCAAAATCAAGGAAACTATTCAATCTCTCTAAATATTCTACAGTAACTATATCAAAAGTCATTCATCTTTTACGCTTACAAGTATTCATCCCAACGTACTGACAAATAATTAAACAGTTACAATTATACGTAATGAAAAACCAAATCAATCCTACCATATAACTGTTATTACTTATTTTGAAAGTCAAATACTTATTCATTCACTAAAATCAATGATTAAGTCTAACGGTCAACCATTAAATTGTAACGGTTAAAAAATAATATAACACTAAAATAATATTTGTAAGCAATAAAAATATTTGACGGTGGGTATTTAAATTTTAAAAAAATTTTAAAGTGTTTTCCTTTGTGTTTGACCTACTTAATAACATTAATTATGTAATTTAATCAAAAATATTAAAACGTGAATTTCTTTTTTCCAATTTAAGAAAACATAAAGTGAATATATAAACATATCATTTCAAAAAAATCAATAATAAAATTGATGTGATCCCAGCCCATTCCAGCAGCCCTACACTTCTTCATGTTTATGGAATGAAATCAAAAACCAAAGGAGTCCAAGATATGAAGTCTATGGTCCAAGCCAATCAAACATGCAAGCAAATGGCCCAAGGCAACAAGGAGGTCCAAGAAGAACTCACATTGGGCTATCCTAGCCCAACCCATGTTCATCAAGGAGAATTAGGCCTACTTACCAAATTTGGCTTCAATTTGATTCAAAAAATGGAAAATATGCAAGTTGCAAAGTCAAGGGGACATGATTCCTTTATTTAAGGAAAAGTGGCATGACTTGTAATTAATTAAGCATGGGCTCATTTCTCATTTCAATGGCTTAGAAATTTTGTAATATTTTGTAATTTCATTTTCTTGTATTTATATTTAATATTAGGGCTTTGACCATGCCTTTAGGAAGACCATATATAAAGGCATGAAAATATTGTAAAAACTAGTTTTTATCAATATGAAAATCTCTCATTTTGGTTCTTGAGTTTGTCTCTTGAATTGATTTGTTCTTCCTTTATCCAAACTTTAGCCAAAGGTTTGGTGGTGGATTTCCAAGTTGGTGGCTTTGCCTTTATGCTTGGAGTATCATTTGGCTAATCTAGTAAGTATTACATGTGTTGCATGAAAAATTTATCTACTTGAACTTGTAGAACTTATAGTGCTTGCCTTTGGTTTTGTTAATCTTGATATGGTGATGAAAATCAGTAGATTGGGATGTTTGATGATGGTTGGTAGTGATGTGTTAAGTATTGGAAGTGATTAGAGCCTAATTTGCATGCTTAAGCTTTTGAATGTAATTTTAGCCAATTTGATGGATTCACATCAAAAATGTGAATTTTTTCTACTTCCAATATAAGAGTTTCCAATAACAAAATGTGAATGTCAAAAGTGAATTTATTCATGCAATATAATTTAAAAAATACAAATTAATATAAATGTATAATAGCTAATTTTTTTTTTCTTCACTCATGAAGTGAATTTACTCATGAAATTTTTTACTCCTTTTCAATAATAAAGTGAATTTACTCATGAATTTTTTACTTCTTTCCAATAATATATATTTTTATCTTCTTTCCAATAATAAAGTAAATATATTCATGAATTTTTATACTCCTTTCTAAGAATATATTTTTTTAACTCTTTTCCAATAATAAAGTGATTTTACTCATGAAAATTTTTACTCCTTTCCAATAATGTATTTTTTTCCTCCTTTCCAATAATAAAGTGAATTAACCTTTCCAATATTTAACCTGAATTTTTTTTTCAAAATGTCAGTTTTTTATTTATTTCCAATCTAAGAGTTCATAGTATAAGCTAAAGTATTATTACATTATATACAAACAATATATAGAAACACAGTTTTAAAGTAAAATAGACAACTCAAAACTAATAGAATACAGATGGAGTTGGTCTTTGACATGTTCATTGAAGATTTTTAAGTACGTATGAAGCAGTTTGATTAAAGGATTAATAATTGCATCGGAGTTCAAACAATATATATATATATATATATATATATATAAAAATATTTCCTCAACTTTCCTGAGGTTTGTTACTTTCATTTAACTTAAGGAGATAAATATTTAAATATAAAATTTTGCAATAGATTATATGCAAAAACAATGTTTTTCGTAAATATATGTAACTGTACGTGTGAGTTTTTTTTTTTCACATATTCACATTCAAGTGAAAAATTCTAATGATAAGTTATTATATTACTTTTTAAAAATTTATAGCTTTAATGGTTGAGTTCATCAAATAGAATTTTTTATTAAAAAAAATATTGTTTTTTTATCATCAGCCATGATGAAAAAACTATAATTTATTCCAAATAATCTAACATTATTTGGAAATAAATATCTTGGGTTGTACTGATATAGTAAGGAATGTTATCAATTAAGGTGATAAATCTAACATTTTTTTATTTAGAAATCTAACTTTAAAATAGTAAGGAATGTTATCAATTAAGGTGATAAAGTTTCAATAGAAGTTGCAAATTATTCAGTTAACAGATATCTAACCATGTCACTCGGTAATGTGAAAGGGCTTTGAAGACGTGAATGCTCTTCGGTTTTTTTTTTTTTTTTTTCCTATGTCTAAACTAAATTTGGTTCTTCAATTTTTTAAAAAAAATATGAAAGTACTAAAACTAACAAAAAAAAGTTATTTCCCATTTAAGAAGAAACTTTATAAAAAAAAAAAATCTAAAAGTACTAAAAATGAACAAAAGAAAAAAACTTAAGAAAAGAAAGTTTTTTTTTCTCAAAATTACTAATTTTACGTTTAAATTTTAAATTTAAAATTTTTTTTTTTATCCTTTTGAATTTTTAGTAATTTTTAATTTTTTCATCTAAACAAACAATCATTTCAAAGGACCTTGAAACATTAATAATTTTTAATTTTTAGTAATTTTAAAAATTTTTTCACTTGAACAAACAATATTTATAGATTTTATTCAAACACTTCAATAATACATACAAACCAGCCTTCCAATCAGTTGGATTTCAATAATTTGCTTAACATAGTGTCTAAAAACTTAATTAACACAAAACTTTAATATTTTACTACAACAAATTTGATAAATTATGATGTCAAAATTTGTCATATAAAGTATTATTTTTGTTACAAAATTTTTTTTGTGACAAAATTTTGCTGTCACAAGGACTATCATTGTAGCCCTGTCTCAAAAAATATGCATAACATAATTTGTGTTTGTCACCAAATAGTTAAGTTTTAGTAATGAAAACTTTCATTATCACTATATTTTATCACTTTTTTTGACATTAATAATGTCAAAATTAATATTAAGAATTTGTCATGTAATATTATTTTTCGTGACAAAAAATACAATAATAAATAACAATAAAAGAAATCATCACCAAATAATATATCTTTTTATGACTAAAATATATTTGTCATTAAACTAATAAATTTTAGTGACGCAATGATATACCCTTTTATGATGAAAATGTATTTGTCATTACTAATAAATTTTAGTGACACAATGATCGTCACAATTAAAAGGCAAAATTTTTTTATCAAAATATCATTTTGTTTTTTACAAAATTTATATTGTCATTAAATAATTATATTTCAGAACAACATAATTTGTCACAATAAGATATGACATTTTATCATTTAAAATCTAATATTTAAAAATTACAATAAATAAAAAATATCATAAATTATTGATAACTGTACTTCAAGTGAATATATGAAAAAAATTCATAACATTCTTACAGTAAAATGTCAATTAACATAAATTCAACAATGTTAAACCATTATACTAGTAACTAATTCAATAGAATTATCTCATTTGCTGTCTTCAAATTTCTTTCTTTTTGACTGTATTGCTTTTGCTTCTCAATCATGCATTCCATTAGAACATGTAGGAAAAATTAGTTATAAAAGCAAATAAATAACTAATTTTTGCTTTCTTAAAATATAATCTCATTAAATATAATTAATTTATTGATTAAATAAATAATCTCATTAAATAAGCTAACTAACACTTAGGTATAAAATAATAATAAAAAAAAAAAGCAAATACAACACTTACTTGTTCATGTCGACGAACAGTAAAGGGCTTTCTTCCAAAAACATGTGGAGTTTTGACTTGATTTTGATTTTCAATGTTGATAGTACTAATGTGCTATAATTTAAAAAAAAAAAAAAAAAACATTCCAAAACAAGTTATAATCTATGTTGTAAAAGTATAATTATCCTCAAAATGTATGACCAAAATGTTAAAAGTTGTTACCTTGAATTCATAAAAAATGGAAGTTCAATTGCAACCAAAAATGGGATTTAGTAGTAAATCCTTACTAGTTATAAGAGAAATAATTAATTAGAAATGCCTTCCCTACTATTAAACACTATCAGCATGACAAAAGTTGAAGCAGCACACAAGTTATTAATGCATCATTAAAAAAGAGGATGATAGACAACAGAGACCCCTTCTATGCAATTGATAATCAGTTTGAAAGGCATAAGTAGCACAAGGTGCTAATGAGGCACAAAGGCAAGCAGACAATAGGAACCCAATGCAAAAGGAAATCGAAACACACAAAAATTAAAGCTAATTAAAAATTTTGATACGACCCATGAGTTCAATGAAATGGAATCACATAAAACAATTCAAAGAAATTATTAACTGACATAGACAGCGGAAAGATAAGAAGTAAGGTACACATAGGAAGCTCAATGTCTCAGGAAGTACTATCCTTCCCCTTACAAAATGTAACTACTCTTCACACATTCCCGCTCCATTGCTTTCATAAGCCACAACTCAAGCAATGAATCATAGAAATTCAAAGGGATCACAGATATGTAATCCGGACTATGCAGCAAAATGAGAACCATTTCACCACTAGATTCAACACACAAAAGACAATCCACAATGATCTATTTCCTCTCAATCAGAAAATCTACTTTTACAAAACAATCTGGTGTCCCTCCATTGCCAACTTTAAGCAAATTTAAACCACCTTCTACTGAGAAATGTAAATGTAATATATATTTGTCTGGAATTATTATCTAATTCTCAAGCCTATAAAGAGAAAAAAAAAATTATTAGCTAACTACTTAAATGTAGTTTCTGTTCAACAACTCTACAATTGTCTGCGAGCAATCTAGCATTACCCTTCAAAATATCATGGAATATGACAAGGCCAACTATCACACTCCTGAAAGGCCACACCTAGATTAGTCAAAGCAAACATCCAATGGGACTTCCACCTACAACTTTAACAACAACATTCCCCTCCATATTTAAGATTCACATTTTCTTTCCCAATCAAATACTGCTCAACATAATTGCCAATCAAATACGTATGTAAGAAAGAAAACTAGCTCTGCGTTTTTTAAGGTGATTCTTCTGAACCTTTGTAGTGGTTCTCAATAGGAGGGTTGATTTCTGTGGCTGCTTCTACACAAATTCTCTTCCATAGCTTTGAAGTTTCACGACCAATGTAAAGCATCATCTTCTTCTTCTTTTCATGTAACAACAACTTCCGTAGTCCTTCATAAACCAACGGTTAAGGTAAGCACCATTGCGCACACAGAAATTTCTTCTTCCTCTTCGTTTAAATACTGATTTAAATTTGAAATCTATCGACCAAAGATTTTCGACTATTATTAACCAATCAAAATGCGATCAAGAACTGAGATCAAGAAATGCAAAAAAATAAAAGCTAAGTTTAAAATTAAATCACACAGAGGCTTTCTTCGAAAGGGCGAAGACTTGGATTGAATGACGAGTTAATCCGATATAAATCGTCAGAAACAAATTGCCCTCTGATTCCCTCTCTCTTTCTCTCGCTTTTTGAGCTGTTTGCTATCTAGAAAGCGAGCTCAACACGGGCAGGCAGTTTTGAGGATTCTTCCAGATATTTTATTTCATTTTTCATTTTTTAATTACTTATTTTATTTTCTTGTAAATTTATTTTAAGCGTAATATAAAAAATTAAAACCTAATTCTCATTTATTTTTTATTGATAAAAATATTAATACTGATTCGATATTAATTATTAATCTCTAAAACTGACTACTATATGAGAATAGGAGGGCAGATTTTTATTAAATGAAATTGTAAATGTTTGACTAATACCAAATATTTAATAATGTTAAATTTATTGTCCTTATACGGCAGGTGTTGAGTATGATCAAACTTAAAAGAAATTTTGGTAAAATTGGTGGAATGTTAGATCATATCTTATTTTATTGATTTGTTAAAAATTAGTGAAGGCTTTTAATTTTGTTATATAATAATCATTTTACATGATAATTATTGATACGTTACTACAAAATTTGTTAAAAATAAGTAATTTTATTATAGTGTAATATGTTTCCTCAAATTTAAGTTTGATTCAATTTTAAAATCAAATTGATTTTTCAGATCAAACTTAACTAAAATTTGAGTTGAATAAAATTAAATCGAATCAACTTTCTGGATTAAGCCAAATTTGGGAATCCTTTTTTCCTCCTCTTCCCTTTTTCATGTTTTTTCCTTCTTTATTAGATTTTTTTATTTTATATTTTTGCAAATCGTCTCTAAAATACTCATGATGAAATTTTATTTCTCAACACTAAATAGATCTATGATGACAATAAAGTAATGTCACTATCATTTTAAAATCGATTTCATCACATATTTGATAATTCGCCATTTAATTTTATTATTGGTGATGCCAATTATTGTTATTTAAAAATTTTTATTCGAATAATTTTTCCTTCATACTAACTATGCATATTTTCTTTGTCCATCTGAATAAATATATTAGTGACTAGGGCTAGATTTGAACTGAATATATTCGAATTTATTTTTTGAGTTTGATTTGAAAGAGTTCAAAACAAACTACTCAAACTCAAATTCAAACACGAACTTGAACTTCTTTACAAAAATTTTTAGCAAATATGAATCCGAACACAAATTGAACCGACAACCAATGAACCAAACACAAATATATGTTTGTTTGTATTTGTTTTGACTCGAATCTAGCTCTATTGGTGACAATAATAATTCATCGATGATATTTTTCATGTGCATCAGTGACAACAATTGTATTGTCATCAAATATTAATATTATGTGACGCAAATAATTGCCATCAAAAGCGTTCCCACAAAAAATTTTGAAAGAAAATTTTACAATTAGTGACAACTAATTAAATTGTTACCAAATATTAATATTATGTGTTGAAAAAGGTTATCATCAAACTTATTTCTTCTAAAAATTTTGTCAGAAAATTTTACCTCTACATCAATCATGATAAATATTATCTTATATCACAAAAAATAATCAACTATGACAATTAAAATGGTAACAAAAATATTATTTTATAATTATTTTATTTTATATATTAATTGATGACAAACTTGTATTATGTCATTAAAAGATATAATATTATAACGATGAGTTCGTCATAAATATATATTATATCATCATAAAATTATTTTCTTCCGTAAAATTTGATGGTAGACTTTGCTACCAAATAAAAAAAATGACAAAATTTAATCATTCGTCACTAAATATAAACATTGGTGATGAATAACTCGAACTTTATTAACAATATATATAATCATCACAATAACAAATGATTTGTGACAAATATAAAAAAAAGTCACCAAAAACTAACTCATAGTGACAAAATTACATGCGTCATAAAAATATTTGTCACAAAATATACAATTTTTTGTAGTGTTTCTTCACAAAAAAAAAATCCAAACTTTTAAGCTAACTTACAAGTTTTTGAGCAAAAAGACAGTGTACCTGAAGAAAGAAAGAAGCTGTAGTCTCCAAATGAAGAAGAAATAAACAAAATCCGTCAACAAAAGGGCTATAACCAATGAAAATAGTGGCAACAGCGACATAGCACAATAGCACCAACGGTGGGAAGAAAAATGAAGAAGAAGAACAAGAATGCGCGTGCTAGGGATTTAAAGAGTTTTACCAGCGTTTTTAAGTAGCCTTAACTGGCATTTCTAAAACGGCGGTAAAACCCTATGGCTTTAGCTGCGTTTTTAAGTGGCGGTTCAATAAAACGCTACTAATTACATATTATAGCAACATTTTTTGTGGTGTTGTTTCATAACGTTGTTAAAAACCAGGGATTTAGCGATGTTTGATAAAACGTCGCTAAAAAAACGTAGGTACAACCCTTTTGTGTTGTAGTGATCATTGAACCTTAGAATCTTATCTCTAACCTCAAAATCTAGTACTGTACCTTCTAACATCTTTTGAACCATACTTTGAACCTATAAATCGACCTTTTGAGAAACCTTGATGTCATCAAACAGAGTAAACACTATCTAAAGTTTGGAGAACCTGATTGTCACTATCTCAATCTAATCTCTAGTGATCTCATGTTGTAACTCTCTCTAAGCTGTAACCATGGACAAAGCTACTATTTTACTCAAAACATCAGTTGCCACATTAGCTCTGCCTCGGTGATATCTGATCTCATAGTTATAATCTTTCACCAACTCCAACCATTTCCTATGTCTCATATTTAACTTTCGTTAGGTGAAAAAATATTTCAGACTCTTGTGATCAGAATAAATACAACACCTCACACTATAAAGGTAATGTCTTTAAATCTTTAAAGTAAAAACTACGATAGCTAAATCTAAGTCATGAGTAGGGTATCTTAACTCATAGTTCTTCAATTGTTTAGAGGTATAGGTAATTACCCTACTAGACTACATCAATACTGTCTTAATCCCCTGATAGACAGCATTTATGTAGATATCATAATCAATACCTTCTTAAGGTAACGCCAACGCCAATGCCAATGCCAATGCCAACATTGGAGCACTCGTCAATCTCTGCTTTAAGTCCTAAGGTCTCTCATCACACTCATTAGACCAAACGAAAGCATCTTACTCTGAGTCAAAACAGTCAACGACTTGGCTATGCAAGAAAATCTCTCAAAAAACGTCTTGTAGTACCCTACTAATCTAAGGAAACTCCTTACCTCTTTAGTAGTCCTTAGCCTTGGCCAACTCAGAATTACCTTTACTTTGCTAGGAACTACTAATATGCCTACTATAGAAACAATGTGCCCAAGAAAAGATACACTGCTTAGCTAAAACTCACACTTGCCAAACTTTGCAAAAAGTTTGTCTATCTCTCAATCTCTGAAAAACAAATCTTAAATGCTCGTTATGCTCTTTAACACTCCTCGAGTAGACCAAGATATCGTCAATAAATATAACCATGAATCTATCTGGATAATCTTAGAAAACTCGGTTCATCAGATCCATAAACACTATAAGAGCAGTCTTAGGTACATACCTTATCCTAAAAGTAGTCTTAGGTACATCTCCCTTTACAACTCTTACCTGATGATACCTGAATTTCAAATCTACCTTAGAAAACACTACAGCTCCATTTAACTGGTCAACGAAATCATCTATTAGAGGCAATGGGTACTTGTTTATAACTATTACCTTATTTAACTCTTTATAGTCTATGCACATCCTCAATGATCAATCTTTTTTCTTCACAAACATAATTGGAGCAACCCATGGAAAATAACTTGGCCGAATGAACCTCTTATCAATTAACTCTTAAAGTTGCTTCTTTAACTCCTCAGGTTCTATCGAACCATCTGATACAAAGTCTTAGAAACGAGAGCCATACCAAGAGACAACTCAAATAAAAACTCCAACCCTCATTCTCGAGGTAAACCTAACAATTGTTCAAGAAAGACATTTGGAAATTCTCTAACTATAGGCACTTCTTTGTTACTTGACCTAACTGTGCTCCTACACACTGCACTAGTCAAGTATCTTACACATCCCTTATTTAATAATCTCCTTGCCAAAAAAAAATAAGTATAGTATCTCCTCTCCTTCACCAAAAACAAACTGATCAAGGTCTAGCTGCAATCTAACATTTTTTCTCTTAGAATCAATTTCTACCCTATAACAACTTAAGAAATCTATGCTTGAGATCATGTTAAAATTAACCAACTCCAATATGATCAGATCCATCCTCAAAGTCCTTCTCATAATAACTACCTCCTAGTCTACCAATACCTGATCACTCACTATCATACCTCTATTAGGCATCTTTACACATATACTCCTCTTTGCCATACTAGGGATCAATCCTTATCTCTCTATCACTCCCATGGATATGAAACTATATATGACATCACAATCTATCAACACATATAAAAGAGTATCAAAAAAGATAAACTGACTTGTAATAGCATAGGGAGCTATCTCAGCCTGATCTCGCCTCACTGTAAAACCCTAGCTTTGCCTCCTCATTTGGGTGTACTAACACCTCCTCTAGGTGCTTCAACACCACTTCTTTAAGCTTTATTACCTTTTGCCAACTAGACCTCTAACAATTCTTCTTGGACTATTTCTACCAAGTGATGGTCCAACTTCTAGTCTTCTAGTTAGGCAGTCAAACATCCTATGCCTAAGTTGTTGACATATGAAACATATGCCCTGACTCATAAGACACTCTCCTAGGTAACTTCTACCACAAGTCCTACACACTAGCAACTCCACTCTCTATCTCTTTTCCTTAAAAGGTTTCCTTGACTGCCTTGGTTTCTTATCTCGATCTCCACCTCTCTCTGAAACCCTTTCTATTGATCTAGAAAAGAAACTCATCCTCTGTAAGTAAACTTTAGACCTCAAAGTTCTCCCTAAAGCATTACTGAATCTTTATAGGGGAGATGAATAAGTCATCACATCTTTGGCAATAGTAGGGTGCAACCCATGAATGAACTTTTGTACTCTAATTGGCTCACACTGAGGACAAACCTAACTAATGCATTAAACCAGGTAACATAATCTTTGACTAAGCTAGTCCTTTAAGTCAACTCAATAAATTCCTGAACCAAGACAATCTTTCAATATGAAGGTAACATACAGAACCCTCTCTTTATCTGACATGGTAAATAAAACCATGAGACTCTGTACTAATTTAATCTATTCCTTTACCATAGTTGGATCTCTGAAACCACTGAACGATTGATGAGCCATACGTAAACTATAAATCAGATATAATCTATCAGAACCACTAGTACCAGTTGTATCTATACTAGAACTCATATCCTTCTGACGATCAAACTCAAGCATCTGATAAGTTTTTCTAATTGTCTCTAACCAAACTGATCTTTAACTGGCCCCTAATGGGATCCTTGTCTCACTAGCTCAGAAGTCTCTATTCTGATTGTTGGCTGATAACCATTTCTCAACATTTCTTTGAAAATCTCTCGAACAAGCTTATGGGATACCTTTGAGTGTTATGATCTCTTACGGTCACTTGAACTCATAGGTCTAACAAAGGCACTAATCTCTTCTTCTATAATTGGGGTAAAAGGGATTGGGCTCTTCTATCTAAAACACCATAACATAAGGGTTAACACCTAAAAACATACTAACTCCACATTATTATAATTACACTAAAAGGAAGTGAGCAAGAGTTATTGGGACATGTTAGCTTTGGTTCATGTAATATTTTAGAAAAAAAAAATGTATTCAAAATGCATTTTTTTGAAAACATATGCCAAATTTTGCTTAATGGCTCAGAACGTAGATTTAATAGCAACAATCGTAGTGACCTTTACCACAAACTTCTGTAAACTACTATTTATAATATATATTATATTAATAATATGACTGTGTAGACACCTCATTTTAGACCCAACAGAGTTATCCTCGATGATGAAAAACTTGAAGATTGGTTTGGAGTTTTTTATGATGTCAAGCTGAGGATGAATGAGCAAAGCCCATGTGCTATGAAAAAATAACCAACCTTAAATTTATAAATCAGCCCACAAAATCCCAACCAAAGAACCCAAGCCCGCCTAAACACCCAAAAATAAAAAGAGAGAGAGAAAGAGCGTGTGAAGAAATAAATAAGAAGGGAAGAAGCCTAACACCCAAGAGAAAAATGCAGCTCGCCCAAGAAGAAAGAAGAATGAAAGTGTACGACCCATGTCCAGGATGAAGGCCTAGGAATACGTACCTCTGCGCGTGAGCTGAGGCAGAACTGGCGGTCAGCGTTTGCCTCTCCTCGTGCATGTATTACACGTGCATGAAGACTTCATATTATTTGTTTTTTTTTTTCTGTGGTGCCAGCTTCGCCCTTTCCATTTTGTTCTATGTAGATCTTCTTCCTTTGTGCAATGCATTTATTCCCGCCTGCTTATCTCTTGTGCGTCAACCTTTCTTTTCATTATATTTGATTTTATCCAATCCCTGCCAGCCTCTCATTTTCCTTTATGCGTCAACTTTCTTTTATTTCTTTCCTTATCATCATTATTACTTTTTTCCTTCATTATTTTCTTTCTTTCTTCTCTTTCGTAGCGTCAGTTTTCCCTATGTTTTTACGTGTGTATCTTTTCTTTCTGTTTAGTTTGCATTTTTGTTTCTCATATTTTCTGCATATTGATTCCGCGTGCGTCAACTTTCTTTCTTTATTCTTGCACCACGTCCACAGAACTATCACTCTAGCGATGACCTTCCTCTTTCTTATTATGCTAGCTTGGCCCCCGATGACGGCCTGGATCAAGGAAAATAAATTCCTTGATCAAAGGCATTAAAGCAGATTTATGAAGATTCTTCCGGAGAAATGGGGGATTTTTTTTAAAAACCATGAGCAGCAAACAAACGAGAGGGGAGGGGGGGGGGGCTTAGTAACACTATCAGCATAAAAGATTTTCCAAGTCATTGAAGATAAGGACATTGGCCTCAATATCATCCTTCTAAAAATCATCACACAAATTCAACCAAACCAAATCTAGCCTCTAAAAGTTCCACTATCCTGTTGTAAGGCCATCATCAGTTTGGACATTGAAAAAGCTTCATCAGGACCACGATCAGGTAAGCTTTCCTGAAGGGCCTTAAGATATCGTTTTAAAATATTTAATCGTGATTCCATATGTTCATGCAATTCTTTATGTTTGTTTACATGAATCGAATATAATTAATACATGCATGAGTCGTTAATTAGATTATTCGATATATAAAAATTATTGTATGCATATTAACATTATTTTTATATATATATTTTTTATTTGATTGATTCTCGTATTTTTGCTTGTACATTATGCCTTGAAAGCATTATATTAGACATGTGGGGTTGGAATTAATATGCAGATGATATTTCTATAATTCACAGTTCTTATGATTTAGTATGTTTATGGTTTAAATTGGTTTAATAAAATTGGATTCGATAATAGCATGTAACCACCTCATGATTTCTTTAATTTTTTTACAAAATCTTTTCTCCTCACAATTTAATTCCTCACAACCATCAAATTACCAACTCATAATTATTAAATTTTCGGGTCGCCATTGGGTAGGTGAAGAAGGTTGGGTCCTCTGTAAGGGATCTATAAAATCGCCCATCTTCACCGATGTATATTTTCCCGAGACAACCCTCGGGTGGCGACTCCATAGACTCCATAATGGGCCACAAACCCATTATGCGCTCATCTTGGCCACGTTTAGGGTAGTTAAGCAAGAGTGGTAAGTCTGTCCTCGCTTGATGCAACAAAAACCGACGCCATGGCTTTGGCGACTCCATTGGGGAAAATACGAAGAGTCGATTCCGATGTGGTAAATTTGTAAAGCGCTTCTAAGTTTAATCAAGTTCCTTGCATTGCACAACACTCACACCCACTGTGCACTCCTTGTCCCTATCAACCCCGATGGCAATCCAGACTTCGTCCGAAAGCCTACTCGACCCAGGGGTAGTCTGTCTTGTACATCAGCCTTAGGTAATATATGTTTATGTATATAAAAGAACCTTCGGTTCTCGCTTAAGGTAGCCTTTGACCTTTACCCAAGTCAAACCCATGTAGTAGCCCATAGATGTCAACCCTTAGGACCCTTTTGCATGTGATTGATCGAGTCAAATTCTTATAAGTTTCAAGTTTTGTTGCCCATTCTGAAATATGCTTTGATCTATAACATCAAGATATCACTGATTGTTTCTTTAAGTGGCCTTCACTAGGAGAAAACTTTTTGAAACACCGTTTCATATAAATCTTTGTGATATGACTTGACATACTCCTAAATAGGCACATAAAACTCGAAATTTCATATGTAAGGATTCATTAGGTCTAGGACCATTGGGTCTTCTGGTGACTCAATGAATACTATCCACCTAGGGTAGAATTGACTTTTCTAACTTTTCATTGACTAAAGTAATAAGGGGGTGAAGGGAGTGATAAGGGGGCGAAGCCTAGATTTAAAAGCACTTCCTTTTTTCAAATCGCCTCCAAAGAGTATTTTCATCTTTGGTCAGTTTAAGTAGATATTTTCAATTTGAATCATCCTATAGGGGTAAAATTATCAAATGTCATCCTAAGTATGCAATTTCAATCTAAATCATTCTTGTAAGGTGAAAATCATTAGGTGTCATCCTAATTGGCTAATTTTGATCTGAATTACCTCACAGGGGCATTTCGTCTTTGGTTTTTTGAAATAAGTAATTTTGATTCGAGTCTCCCATAAGGTAAAATCATTTAGGAGTAATAGACTTACCCCTCATCTATCTTGTCTCACATGTTTCATAACTTTAGGTTTAGGTTGTCCCATTGTTGAATTCAAAATCTTTTTTTAGGGATAAATGTGTTGTCATTAAGCCTCTTTTATTAGACCCACAATTCTTTTGTCTGTTTACTTATTAGACTCACATTTTGCCACCATTTTTTGTTGAGTCCAATAAAGTCGTCGTTTAAAATAAGTGTACCCATTTAATCTTGTATACATGTCATGCATAAACACATCATGCATATCATGCACCAACATGTCACTTTGTTACTCCTTGCATACATGTCATGCATAAACATATCATGCATATCACATATTAACTCGCCATTTTGTTAATCCTGCATACATGTCATGCATAAACACATCATGCATATCATGCACTAACATATCATTTTGCAGTCATTCAGTGAGAGAAGAGTCATGGCCGGGGGAAACATACAAGATGAATTGATAAAGAGGATGGAGAGCATAGTTGATGAAAAGATAGAAGATTTTGTGACCAATAGGATGAATCCCTTAATAAATAGAATTGAGCAAATATTAGATAAAATTGAGGAGAAAGATAAGATGAAAGAAGAAAGAGTGGCCTAAGACAATGTTGAGACCCTTTTAACAATAGGACAAAAAATAATGGACAAAGAGCTGGGAAAATTACCAAAGGCCATAAAGGGACAAACTGGGACATCCAAACCTATGAAAATGGGTCAAGCATGTATGGGAGCATAAGGGCCAAGACATTTCTCTGATTTCAATATGCCACTTTCGAGAGTCTTGGGTAGATTAATGAGAAGAGGTTTATTACAACCGTTGGCACCGTGCCTACCACCAAACCCACTGCCAATAAACTATGATCTAAAAGCATGCTGTTGTTTCCACCAAGGCCAAGGTCATCCAACCAACGAGTGTAAAAGATTAAGGCATGAGATTCAGAACCTCATTGATGATGGAAAGTTGATTGATCTAGAGCAACGTTAAAAGCATATGGGGTTTATAAAAATTTAAGGGGTAATGGCTTTCTTGTTTTGGCATCTTTTAGCTTTTGTACCTTGAAGTCATTTTTTAATGAAGCATGATTTGATATATCTTCTAAACAAGAGGTAAACCAGTCTTGGTAGACTTTGAAACAATAAATGTGAGGTTTTGAGCCTATGGTCATGCATACATATATGATCATTGAATTCTTTGTTAAGTGTGTTCACTTATGATAGGTATCTCTAGAACTTGCTTTAAATACTGATCAAGATTACAATCAGTCACATACATTCATAAAAATGATGATGACACTAGGAAATAAGTCACTTTGACTAAAAAGCCAACCATAATATAAAGTTGACTTGACTTTATGGAACCCCGTTAAGCCAAAAACTCTTTATTAGCAAGCCATAAGTCTTTCTCTATCTCTACCCTATGAGCTGGTAGAATATTTAAGACTATTAGAGTGGGGCATCAAAATTACTAGAAACAAAGAGTAAACAAAAAGTAGTGGTACTTGCACCCATCCACATTATAAATGAGCATAAAAAAAAATGAAGAGAAAAAACAAAAAGGAAAAGATAGAAACAAGGGAAAGAAATCAAAACAAATGAGAAGGAAAAAAAGAAGAAGAGATGAATGTGTTTTAGATGACCCAATCAATCTTTCTAGTCCAAACCATAACTATCCAAGATAAACTCATCACCACCCTAACTTTATTAAAGACCATCAGATTTATGTTTGCATGTGACCTAAGTGACGAAGATCAGATGAACAAGCAAGCCTATGGTAGGAACCTTCATGAGTTGAACTTGAGCGTAAAAATTTTCACCATTTCAAACACCTGAGCGGATTGAGTGACATGTAAGTGTCTACTAAGCTAGCAAACTTCTTTTTAGATAAAAAATCTTGTATCATATTAAATTATGAGTTGAGTTGAGATGTCAAAACCCATACATCATCAAGACAAAAGATAAGGAAAATTGAAGAAGAGAAATAAAAGTCGATTGATAAGGATGTTATCCCTTGGTCTAACTCTCCACCTTTTACTGATATGGTCACGATATCAAGTACTGCATACAAGTTAGCAAAGTTAACATAAATCGTGCATCGCATATAGGATACTCGAAATAGCTTGTTGCTTCGTCCTACTACCATGGTCATTATGTGATCTTGTTCATCTCGTAAAGGCAGTTCCATCTCTATACACCCTTTAGGGTCATTTTTATTATTGTTCACTCATTGGGAGCATTTGAATCTTATGTTTGTCTAAAAAAAAAAATTAAAAAAAAGGGGACATTTTCATTGTCTTTCAAGTGCATGTTTGTCATTGTCCACCTCGTAGGGCATTTTCATCATTGTTTGCAGAGACATCCTATTTTATTAAAATTTTGTCTAGAAGAGGTAGTTTGCTTTTAAGTTCTGTCTAGAAGGGGCAGTTCTTTTAATTGGAGAATCTTGGAATGGGCTAATCCATCTTAGGTTCGTCTAAAAGGGACATCCTAATTCGGTAAATTACTTAGAAGGGGTAACTCACTTTCAAGTTTTAGAATAGACAATTCTTTTGTTGGAAATGCCTAGAAGGGGGCTAATCCATAGGCTTAGGAAACTAGAAGTGTTTGCCTTTGCCATATTGTTTGTTTTTGACTTTGTTGGTCCAAATTTGGGTGTCATTTTCTGTACTTTGCTACATTTTACATGTGTTTTCATTGTATTCACAACACATACAAAATTCACAAAGTAAGGGGCATCTGTAGACACCTCATTTTAGACCCAACAGAGTTATCCTCGATGATGAAAAACCTAAATATTGGTTCAGAGTTTTTTATGATGTCAAGCTGAGGATGAACGAGAAAAGCCCATGAGCTATGAAAAAATAACCAACCTTAAATTTATAAATCAGCCCATAAAATCCCAACCAAATAACCCAAGCCCGCCTAAACACCCAAAAATAAAAAGAGAGAGAGAAAGAGCGTGTGAAGAAATAAATAAGAAGGGAAGAAGCCTAGCACCCAAGAGAAAAATGCAGCCCGCCCAAGGAGAAAGAAGAATGAAAGCGTGCGGCCCATGTCTAAGATGAAGGCCCAGGAACGCGTACCTCTACGCGTGAGCTGAGGCAGAGCTGGCGGTCAGCGTCCGCCTCTCCTCGCGCTTGTATTACGACCTTCTTAGTGAGGAATTGCAGCAACTAGTCTTTAGATCATAGAAATTGACCATGACAGGAGATACGCTTCCGAATCTGAAATCTATGAAATTGATTTGTTATCATAAGATAACATGCATGTTAGATGCCTTACATTCCCAACCTTAGTTTCCTGACAAAATTGATTTTGTTGTAACAAATCTTAGTAACTGAAAATTTTAACATCGCCACCAAGTTCACGGTTGGAAAATGTTGGATTTCCTTGAAATATGTTGGGGAGATTTTATGAAGAAGTTTCAATTGTTGGTAAGCTTGTGAAGACATTAAAAATGATAGGGTTCAATAACATTACCCGCCATTGGTGTGTAATTGATTTTTCCCCAAAATTTATATCAAGATTCACTTAGTTTTATGATTTGAGTCGTGAAAAGGGGAACTTAGGTGAATTGGTTGCACTGGTAGTGAGTTACAAGAAAGATTTGATCGCCTTCTCTATTGCGGGGTCGAATTGGGAAGTCTATACGATGATAAGATTGACTCCAAAGGTTATGAGTCCGGAAGATCAGAGGTGAACTTCCACGTGCAAGATTTGGGTGTTTCTTTGTATTAGTTTGATATGTTCGTTAAATTATTGTGCTTTGACTTAGAACACAGGATTAAGGCCTGCCTGATACAAGTTCGCCATGTGGAAATGCCGACATCATCACTAAGCTCACAATTGGAGACCACAGTGTCGGCAGTCCAGTTCGCAGATACAAGTTGGTTTTCCCTGGTCTATCATCATTTATTAAAAGAAAAAAAAAAAGAAAAGATTTTGTCTCCTTTTCGCGCATTCAATGGCTTTCTGATAAATCTAGAACTCAATCAATCACCGTGCATTGCAGGGGAAAAGGTAGCTTATTGTTTGTCTGTCCAATATTTGTAACGATAATTGTTGTATTAACTTGACTGTGGCCACGCTGTCTGTATACCTATGTGAATAGAGAATAACTACTAAAATTGAAGGTAAAAAGTAAAGTTGTCGCACATGAAACTACTTTTTTTAAAATATTGAACTACAATACACGGTTTGAAGTGAAGAAATTGGAGTCGAAGATGGTCGTCTATGATTGGCTGTTTGAATCAAACTTCAAACTTAAGTTTGAGAATAAAGAACGAGTCAAATCTTAAATTATCTTCTTCTCAACAAATACCTTTCAATAAGTTCTGTCGTATTGTTTTATTCCACTTTTATGGAGAAGACTACGCGTGCGAAGACTTCAAGTTCACAATATGCAAGCTGATCGTTCCTTCTTTTTTTCTTCTATTTTTCTTGCACGTTCTCTTGAATTGCTGTGAGTAGATTAGGAAGGAGTTTTTACTTCGCTCTCCTAACGATTAGTTACACTTGCTCGTGTTGTTTCCTTTACGTAAATTTCAATTTCGGAGCTGATTTTACGTATTTTGCTTTCGTTTTTATCGCTATATTTCGTTTAACTTGGGTTCAGCGCAATGCGTTTGGATCTGTTTGTTTCCCTGGAAAATTCAAGAGAATAAATTTGACAAAAATTTTGCATGTTACTGTAGTCTGTTTTGTTAGCTTTTTCATACTTTACTAAGTAGCTATATTAGAGTTGATTGACTGGAGTTCTTTTTAAGATTTTTAATTATAACTCTACTTCTTCAATGCATTTTCTCTGCCGAAAATATAATAGTAGAAAAAAAATGCTAAATCTATGCATTCCGCGAAAATTCTTTTAGAATATCTAGCGGACTAGGTTATGTGAAGGCAAGTTGGATTTCCAATCTAAGAAGCACGATTTATTTGAATTTTCTCCAACTGAGGCCTAAGATTCTTGCATCGTGTTTTTTTTTTTTTTTTTTTTTTAAGTTTGAATTTGGTTATGTTATTTTAAATATTTGATATTTGGCCGTCGAGAGTAAAGTGGTCCCTACCTTAATCGATTTAGTGGTGTATTCGTGTAAAAAATACTTATAATTTTTTGTGCAACTAGGATGGGTTCTACCAAAGACGGTCATTTTAAAATTGTGTATAGCATTAGCTCATTGTTCATTTAGTCAACAAAGATTTTTAATATGGCAATTGAAAGTGTACAGGGAACTGCTTTCTGATTTATTTGAATTTTGATGAAACTATTATCTCATTACTCATGTATAAGCAGAATTCCTCTTAGCTTGTTCTAAAGAACCGTGGTGAAAGTGCTGCTCAATTTGAGTTCTGATTTTTGAAAGTAACTAAATTTATATAGAAGCAACAGGTTTTGCTTTTATATTTTTTGTGAGTTTTATGCGTACTTGACTTTTGTTCGTTTCCTCTTCTCGGTAAAATTTTCTTGGCTGCATGGGTTCTACCCATTTGTACTACAATGCATTTGAGTCGTGGAATTTTATATAAAAGCTTGATCCTCAGTTGTGGTTAATTGCTTTTTCTATTTTTTCCAGCATGAAAGTCCTATTTTACATGCTTCGAGGAGAGTTTATGGGGTGAAATCTTCATAGTTGAAGCCTTCATGGTCAAACGAGAAGGAGATCTTTGCAACACAATGAACTGTAAATAAATCTGAAACTTTCTTCCGAGAACTGAACGTGATCCTTCTATTTTTCCACCGTATGCCTGGATTATATCTTGCTGAGATTTATTTGGTTCTTCATTATCACCTCTTTTTTGTGAATTTCCACATAGATCTCAGTTTTATGAAATTCAGTCATGTCTTAATCACCTCCAAGCTTTGTCGGCATTTTAAACTCAATCTCTACGGAAAGTAGGATCAAAACTTTTGATGCTATTGTTTAAGGAGCAAAATGAAGAAATGGTACGGCGGTGTTCTAATTGCATCCTTGTTTATGTTGTTGCTGCTGAGATATGATCTCTTGAAAATTCCTCTTGGGCAAAGTTATGTAACAAGTGCTGTTGCCTCTATTTCAAGTAATCCTCTGAAGTGGGTTCATGCACTTCCACCAGCAATTCAAAATCCTGATGATGCTTCTCAAGTGATACCAATTGATACAATAGCCTCTACTCTCTATGCTCAGTGGAATATCTCCAAGGAAAAGCGACAATCTTTGCAGACATGGAATCTCTTGAAACACTTAATTACTCATTCTATGGTTTTACCAAATGGAGTAGAAGCTATCATGGAAGCTGGAAACGTCTGGAATAACCTTATGTTGTCTGTTGAAGAGGAGGAAAATGGTTATACCAATAAAAGTTCAGCCATCAGAGAAAAAGAGAAACAATGTCCACATTTCTTAAACAAAATGAATGCCTCTAATCTAGTCAACAGTAGTTTCAGGTTGCAGGTTCCTTGTGGACTGACTCAGGGTTCTTCTATTACAATTATTGGCATTCCAAATGGTCTTGTTGGTAATTTTCGAATTGACTTAACAGGAGAACCACTTCCTGGGGAGCCCGATCCACCCATTATTCTGCATTATAATGTGAGGCTACATGGTGATAAGATAACTGAGAATCCTGTAATTGTTCAAAACACCTGGACTTCAAATAATGATTTGAGTGAAGAGGAGCGCTGCCCATCTACTTCTCCTGAAAAGATTATAAAAGGTGAAAATAACTCTTGCATTTCTAATATACAGGGTGTGAAGAAGGCAATATAAAGATTTATTCAGCTTCAATTGTGTCTAATCAAGTCTAGTTGCTCTATACTGCTTTTGCATGTTGCATTTATCCCATATAAAGCAATTAGAAATTGGAACTTTTTTTACCTTGAAAGAACCCAATTTCAAATCTCTTCTCAATGTTAAGGCCTGCAGTTTTTTAACTAGATGAGAAGCTTCATTGTGTGACAACGTAATTGAGTGCTAGCCACCTGTGATCCTCCATATGTTTAAGACTTTAATTGAACTTTTGTTATATTAGTGCTTTATCATTGAAAATTTGATAACAGAATACTTGAAGATGAAATCATTTTCTAAAGGCTTCTAGTTTCATTTTTGTACTTTACTTCCACAAGGCTTGTAATAAATTGTCAATTTTCGTTTCCTTGTATTGTGATGCAACTCTATTACTTCATGTTGCAGTTGATGAGATCAGTGCAATAAGTTAGTGGGCAAAGATGATAAGCGATTATCTATGACTAGCAATCATTGGAACAGTTCAAGGAGGTCTTCAGTAGCTCAGGAAAGATCTAAAACTAGAACATATTTCCCTTTCAAGCAAGGGTCTCCCTTTGTTGGCACATTTAGAGGAGGATCAGAAGGAATACAAACGACGGTTGATGGAAAGCACGTAACATCGTTTGTATATCGTGAAGTAATTTCTCTCATCTATTGCTCTTGTAATATTTATATTTTATAGATAAAAAAAATTAGAAGGAACTTATTTGTTCGCTTTGCGGATCATATATTCAGACTTTGGAGCCATGGCTGGTTAATGAAGTCAGGATTTCTGGAGACCTGAAACTAATTTCTACCTTGGCCAGTGGTTTACCCATATCAGAAGATTCAGAGTATACAATTGATTTAGAAGCACTAAAATCTTTTCCTCTTTCCCATCATCAATCAGTAGATCTTTTCATTGGTGTTTTCTCAACGGCAAACAATTTTAAGCGAAGAATGGCTGTCAGAAGAACATGGATGCAGTACCCTGCAGTGCGTTCACGAGCTGTTGCAGTGCGCTTTTTTGTTGGTTCGGTTAGCTTCTCGCATGTCTCTTTTCTTTTTCATCTCGGTGTGCTAATGTTTTGTAGTTGTATCTTAATAGTGTTGATTGAAAGCATAAAGAAAGACCCCAATTTTGGGACATGCAATTACATAATTTTATAATGATAATCCTTTAATGGGTCAAATGTTTTTCCTGCCATTTGTATACAAGAAGTCTCTTATGATGCTTATAGTCCTAATACAGTGATTTTACAGTTCTTTGTGCTAAAGTCAACATCTATTACGATTTTTATGTGTTGAAAGTTAATCATTCTTCAGTGTCTCAAATAAAATTTCAGAGATTTTATATTTACTTAATTATAACTTCCTATATTTGCTGTATAACATTCTGTATCATCACTGAATTACTTATCAAGTTTGAGGCTTATTGCAGCATAAAAATCAGAGAGTGATTGGGGAACTCTGGAAAGAGGCACAGACACATGGAGACATACAGCTTATGCCTTTTGTTGACTACTATAATCTCATCACGTGGAAAACTTTAGCCATCTGTATCTTTGGGGTAAAATCTTGCCTCTACCTTGTGGAAGAAGATTGTTCCTTATCCTTATTAACCTCATTTCCTCAACATACACAAGTTGTTTCAGCAAAGTTTGTCATGAAGACAGATGATGATGCATTCGTCCGTGTTGATGAAGTGTTGGTTTCTTTAAACAGAATCAATGTCAACTCTAGGTTGCTTTATGGACTTATCAATGATCATTCCCGACCTCATAGGAATGTTGATAGCAAGTGGTACATCAGCCCCCAGGTAGTTCTCTACTCTGGAATATATCCACTTGAGAATAAGCCCTAGAAATCTATGGTAGATTAACCTAAATATAGTTTCATTGCCATATATATGTAAGATATAATTATATTTCCATCTGCAATGTAATTGATTATATTAATATTGATGCGGTAAAAATTTAAACCCTAGCTTCCTAGCAATTGTACTAGTTCAAAATAATACGGGAAGTATTAAGGGTGTCGTATCCACGGGATCGCGTAAGCAAGTACCAACATGACACTACTCATAACTTTATCTAAACTATCAAATACGAGTTGAAATTAAATCTAAAAAATAAAATCAAACTAAAATAAAATAATTAACAAGCACGCCTAGATAAATCGAATAACACAATGTGAGATGATGCTAAGATTTTAGGTTTGTTGGAAATGGAGAGGGAAAGAAGAAGATGTAAAATGGATTTACACACGACTAAAAAATAAAATGTATATATGCTTCAATAACACAACACACGGTCATGTGTACAAGGAAAAATCTAAATTTCTCTCTCTCCAGGGTATACATGGAATATGCTCTCAAGAATACCCATATACAAGCCACAAAAGGCTTTTAAATGACTCTTTTACCCTCAAATCCTCTCAAATATATTTTTTATAACGAAATCTCACTTCTACCCTTAGTCTCAAGCCTTAAAGGACAATTATACCCTTGATCTCAAACTCAATTTCCTAAGTGGTTTCCTCTAGTTTCTGGCTCCTCTACAACACTTTAACCAAAGGTATTTCCCTCTTCCTGAGGGTTTTTTCTTTATAATCCAAAACCTGAACAAGTATCTTTTAATAGCTCAGATCATCTAGCAGCTCTAGATCCTGAACCTGTAATACATGCGAAAAATCTCCCACATATTTTCTCAATTGAGACACATGGAATACATGATGAATCTTGTCCACACTAGTTACTAAGACCAAACCATAAGCAACTTTGCCAATACGCTCCAAAATATGATATGGACCAATAAACTGTAGGACTCGTCGCCACAAGTACCCCTGCTACTGAAAAATGGGAGGACCTTTTTATTAATAATCCGAAAACTCGGGTACCAGCGACGGGAATCCTACGAAAATAAAAAGACTTCCCTGAACCTGCTATACATTCTGAATACAAAGCAGAAGCTGAAATATATATATATATATACATACTGAAACATACATGTTGTTCTGTACAATGGGCCCATTGGCCTTTTTCATACATACATATACTGTTTCTGTACATCTGGATACATAAAATATGTACAATATGACCACACAGGTCCAACACTGTAAACTATACAACTGAGATCGCGATATGGACCCTCTCCGTCAGCCTCGATCCAACCGCTCCTCGAAAACAGCACGAACCACTTGAAAGGATGGAAGAAGGAGGGGGATGAGTGATAAAGATCACCCAGTAAGCGCTCCTTACTTCCCTTAAAACCCAAGCAAGCACAAGCGATCACAATATTCAAACATACCTGGGCCTCGGCCCTAATCATACATCTATGCGCTTGCTGGAATCTGGAACAGTTATTTGAATCTCATTCTCATTATATACTGATGTCATTATTATTCATGTCATGATGTGTATGTCATGTCATGCTACTGAAATATCTCATGGATGCATGCATCTGAATACCTCTATCTGAATGTACCCGAAGGTACCTGCTGTGCTGATCAGACTGGTGGACACAGGGATTTGACATCCTGGCCATGTACGCTGAACAGTCTAGCTACTGGCTAGAAAGTTGAATCTGAATACTGTTATCTGATCTGACTGGTGTCAGATGGTAAAATCTGAATGTTGCTGAATATTCTGACTAGTGTCAGAAACTGAATCTGAAATACTGCTGAGCGTCCTGACTGGTGTCAGAAGGCTGAATCCCACAGAAGCCCCCTCGTGTTCCACCTAATGCTCTCACCCGTACATCGGGCTCTGAATACTGAATACTGCTGGATTCGGATCCCTTGATCCTTTCTGAAGCTACATGTCATGCCATGATATGCATATGCAGCTTATTCTCTGAATTCGTGCTTGCCTGATGCTTATCTGAAGCATTTATATCTTTAATCTGAATGCACATGCTTTATTTCTCATTTTTAATTCTTTTTCTAAAAATCTACAGGTGTACGGGCGTGCAAGGAAAGTGCACGAGCGTGAGCCTGGACGCACGGGGTCGTGCCCTGGTCGTGCGCCTGACCGTGCAAGCTACTTGAATTCTGGAAAATTTCTCACTGAAAGCGCATGCACGGGCGTGCGTCTGCGGTCACACGGGGGTGTGTGTGCATTTTCTGGCCGTGCATACGGCGTGCACACGGGCGTGCATCTGGAAAAACGAAGACTCACGGTCGTGCCATACGGGTGCACGGCCGTGCGTCTTGTTCTTCAACAAGAGCACCACCGGAAACTTGCATTAAACTCATACCAAATCACATTCAAACTTAAAATCACTCCAAATATACATTTCCAGCACCTCATATAACACAATTCAAGCATCAACCATCACATGCATCAACCATCACGAAATCTACCATGGAAACTTCTTGATTCTCTCACTAGCACACATACATCACACATGCATGCTTCAAGAGTGGAATTTCATCATCAAAATCGACATGCAAAGCCATATGGGCATTCAAAACATTCATCCACATGCAATTAACAAATCCATGGCATCAAAACTCACAAAGCAAGCTGGGAAACGCAAGGAAAAGGTAAGAGAACACTTACCTTGCGCCATGCTTCTGAAAACAAACTTCAATCAATTATCTCTTCGCTCTCTAACTTGATCAGGAGCTATTTGCTGCTGAATTTCCTCTATAGGGACGGGAGGAACTGAAATGAAGAGAGAAATTGCTGAAGAAATGAAAATGGGTGAGAAAAGAATGACTTAACTCACGGTTCCTCTTATATACTATGCCACGCACGGTCGTGCATCAAGGGTGCACGAGCGTGCACAAGGGAAAATGAGTATTACTCAATTCCTGCTCACTCGCCTGATCGAATCCTTCCGAAAAGATTCCTACGAAAGCCACATGGCTCCGAAAACTTTCTAACTCACCCCTGAACTTATCTAGACTCCCAATCTCTTTCTGAATTTGATTTCTAACCCTGAAACTCTTCCCTTAAGGGCTTTCTAACCTGGGATGCTACATTTCCTCCCCCTTATAAAATTCTGACCCCGAAATTACCTGAATAACTCTGGGAACCTATCCCTGATCTCAGACTCTATCTCCCAAGTGGCTTCCTCCACTCTCTGACTGCGCCATAAGACCTTCACAAGGGGGATATGCTTGTTCCTGAGAACATTGACCTTGTAGTCTAGAATCTGCACTGGCAACTCTTGATAACTTAAATCCTCTACCAACTCAATCTCTGAAAACTGAAGCACATGAGAAGGATCTCCCACATACTTCCTCAACTGAGACACATGGAACACATTATGAATCCTGTCCATACTAGCTGGTAAAGCCAATCTGTAGGCAACTATCCCCATTCTCTCAAGTATCTCATAGGGACCAATAAATCTAGGGGTCAACTTCCCCTTTCTACCAAATCTGAGAACGTGCCTGTATGGAGCAACCCTCAGAAACACTCTGTCACCTACTGCAAACTCAATCTCTCTGCGTCTCAAGTCTGCATAGCTCTTTTGTCGATCCTGGGCCTGTTTCATTCTCTGCCTGATGATCCTGATCTGCTCAATCATCCCCTGAACTATCTCTGGACCCAAAACTGTCTCTAGAGAATCTCTCTCTCCAATCACATCCCAATGAAGAGGAGATCTACATTTTCGACCGTACAATGCCTCAAATAGAGCCATCTGAATAGTCACCTGATAGCTGTTATTATACGTAAACTCTATGAGAGGAATCAACTCTACCTAATCGGTCTGGAAGTCCATACAACAAGCTCTGAGCATATCCTCCAGAATCTTGTTAACTCTCTCAGTCTACCCATTTGTCTGAGGATGATATGCTGAATTGAACTGCAATCTGGTACCTAAGGCTCTCTGCAATGATCTCCAGAAAGCTGACAGAAATCTAGAGTCTCTGTCTGATACTATAGTCTTGGGAACGCCATGAAGTCTAACTACCTCTCTGATATATAGTCTCCCCAACTGATTTGTAGACATACCCTGTCTAACTGGTAGAAAATGAGCTGACTTGCTCAATCTGTCCACTATTACCCATATGCCATCAAATTCTCTTTGAACTCTGGGAAGACCAGAAATGAAATCCATAGAAATGTCTTCCCACTTCCACTCAGGAATACTCAAGGGATGAAGTAAACCTGAGGGTCTCTGATGCTCTGCCTTAACCTACTGACATATCAGACATCTGGAAACAAAGTCTGTGATGTCTTTCTTCATACCTGACCACCAAAAACTCTTCTTGAGATCCTGATACATCTTTATACTGCCTGGGTGTGCTGAATACACCGTACTGTGTGCCTCTGACAAAATCATCTGTCTCAACTCTGAACTCTGTGGCACACAAACTCTGTCTCTGAATCTCAAGATCTCATCTCTGAACTCAAAGTCTAGCACTGATCTCTCTGACATCCTCTGAATCATACTCTGAGTCCACTCATCTGACATCTGGCAGTCTCTGATCTCATCATACAGTGAGGATCTGATCTGAAGTCTAGAGAATCCTACAGTCACTATCTCAATCTGCTCTCTTGCAATCTCGTACTGCAGCTCTCTCTGAACTGAAAGGCTGGATAAGGCTACCCGCCTACTCAATGCATCTGTCACTACATTGGCTCTCCCTGGATGATATCTGATGTCACAGTCATAATCCTTCACCAGCTCTAGCCATCTCCTCTGTTTCATATTAAGCTCTCTTTGGGTGAAGAAATATTTCAGACTCTTATGGTCTGAATAAATGCTGCACTTGGCCCCATATAAATAATGTCTCCAAATCTTCAAAGCAAACACAAATGTAGCTAACTCCAAATCGTGGGTAGGATACCTCATCTCATGATCTCTCAACTGTGTGGAGGCATAGGCAATGACCCTACCACTCTGCATCAATACTGCCCCAATCCCCTGATGGGACGCATCTGTATAAATGTCAAACTCCACTCCCTCCTGAGGTAGTGCCAAAACTGGAGCACTGGTCAACCTCTGCTTAAGCTCCTGGAAACGTGCCTCTCACTCATCTGACCATACAAACAGAACCTCTTTCCTAGTCAAGGCAGTGAGAGGCCTTGCTAGGCTAGAGAATCCCTCAATGAACCTCTTGTAGTAGCCTACCAATCCAAGGAAACTTCTAATCTCTTTCAGTGTCTTCGGCCTTGGCCAACTCAATATAGCCTCTACTTTACTGGGATCCACTGAAATGTCATCTGCTGTCACTACGTGACCTAAAAATGCTACTCTGTCAAGCCAGAACTCACACTTGGAAAACTTGGCATACAACTGTCTATCTCTCAATCTCTGAAGCACATATCTGAAATGCCCCTCATGCTTTGCCACACTCTTGGAATATACCAGAATGTCATCAATGAAGACTACCATGAACCGATCTAAGCAATCATAAAACACCCAGTTCATCAGATCCATAAAGATCGATGGGGCATTCGTCAACCCAAACGGCATAACCACGAATTCATAATGCCCATATCTGGTCCTAAAAGCTATCTTGGGAACATCTCTGTCTGTCACTCTAACCTGATAATAACCTGATCTCAAGTCAATCTTCGAAAATATAGCTGCACCTCTCAACTGATCAAATAAGTCATCTATCCTCGGCAGAGGATACTTGTTCTTCACTGTTACCCTGTTAAGCTCCCTATAGTCGATACACATCCTCATCGACCCATCTTTCTTCTTAACAAACAAAATCAGAGCTCCCCAAGGTGAACAACTAGGCCTGATGAATCTTTTATCTATCAACTCCTGAAGCTGCTTCTTCAACTCCTGAAGCTCAGCTGGAGCCATCCGATACGGAGCCTTAGAAATTGGAGCCGTACCTAGAAGAAGCTCGACACTAAACTCCAACTCTCTGTCTGGAGGTAACCCTGGCAACTCATCTGGAAACATATCTGAAAACTCTCTGACTATTGGCACCTCTTCGATACTTAGACCCACCGAACTACTACATACCACGTTGGTCAAGTATCCAACATAACCCTGTCTCATCAATCTGCTCGCCTGAATACTGGAAATCATCAGACTTTCAACTCTGCCCTCACCAAATACAAACTGATCAGGGCCTATATGGAATCTCACTTTCTTCCTTCCACAATCTATCTCTGCACCATATCTACCCAAGAAATCCATCCCCAAAATCATATCAAAATCTGCTAACTCCAACAGAATCAAATCAATCATCATCTGTCTACCCATAATCTCTACCTCCTGATCTAGGAGGACTCTGTCACTCAACACAAATCCCTCATCTAGCATCTCTACATGGATACTCCTACTGGCCACACTAGGGTCAACCCCTAATCTCTCCACTACACTCCAAGCTACGAAGCTGTGTGTGGCTCCATAATCAACAAGTACAAATAATGGAGTATCAAAATAAAGTAACTGACCAGTCACCACGTGGGGAATGGCCTCTGCCTACTCCTGACGAATAGCATACA